>PVIC010013408.1:0-38141 GCA_004025085.1 Thryonomys swinderianus
TGCTGCAGTTTAAAACCATTGTTTTCCTGTTGATGTTGGAAGTTCAAGTTGGATGCTGACAGAATGATGACATCTGACTTGCGAGAATGTGGCCAGTAGAATAAAACTATGACACTTGTCTAAACAAAGAGGCTGTCAATTCCCATCACAGGCTGTTGTTAAATAAAGGACTCCAGTACATTACATTTATTTTTCTTTAATGAACTTAAGCCTTTTCACTGTCATTACATATTTATTCTAAAAACAGTAGAAAATGCAACACATTACTCAACTGAGACCATTTATCTTGAAGTGCATATTTTATTGAGGTAAATAAATGATATTCTGACCCAGTCAACTACCAGTGTTTTGATTTTATAGAAATTGTGAATGTGCACTTAAGGTTGATGCTGTAGAAATTATTTCACCTCCTTCTGAAGAAAAATCACGTGTTGATTAGAATATATATAGTTCCCTGATTATATGTATACGCATAGATATAGACCTATACACACATATAATAAAAGTCTAATGCATTGTCACCTTGTGATTATTTAAGACATTGTCCAGGGTGCTATTACACTCCTGCCAGATTACTGCTGAACCTTCACAACACTGTTATACAATTACTGCAAAGGAAATTATTCCTGATATACTACAATATCTCCTCTGCTGGCTCCAGTCAATTGGATCTTTATGACAGAAGCATGTGTTTTGAAATTCTGTGGTACTCAAGTGCATGACATTTTTATCTCTAAAGTTCAAAAATATGACACAGTATGGAATCTTCAGTCTCACGGTTCTGAGAGCATATAAGCCACACCTGGTCACAGAAGGGTGTTTTATTGCAGTAGTCTGCCTGTGGGGGTGCAGAGGGACACTTCTCTTTGGCCCTAGGCTACAGCGAAACTCTTACGCACTACGTGGGGTAGGAGGGAGGAATGTTTTGCAATCCTGTACATTTCCATCTTGTTCATGCACTTCGCTCTCTTTTCTTAGTGCAAGTTTGGATTAATTCTAGAGTAAAGTCTCCTGAATCATACTCTTTTTTTCCTTAGTGAGAAAGTCAGTAAAATAATCAGTTGGGTAAAAGGAATAATTGGTCACTAAAAATGGACTATGGAGGACGTTGTTTCTTGTAATTCTAACAAATGAATATATGTTTGAAAATTTTTAATGAAAGAAAAATTTAGCAAAGATATTATTTTAGCCTTTTAGCAAAGACTGAAAGCAAACTAAACTATAATGGGCCCAATTTTAGTATATGTGCTGCCAAAGTGAGCACTGTAATGGTCCCAATATATTGTGAGAAAAGATATTGCTGTTTTCTTATGATTAACAGTAAACTTTTCCTTCTTTTGAGTTTTTAAATCAATACACCTGAATATTGCATGCCTTTTATCAAGGTCCTCAATGGGTACAAATTTCTTACATTACCAACTAAATTCTCTTTTTAACTTCTTGACTTCACGGATTATTTTAAATGACCATTTAATTGTTGATTTATGTAAATAAATTAAACTTTACTAGTTATCAACCAATACAAAATACCTGGGACTAAAAACAAGATAGTTATACAAAAGAATAAAACATATAATGATGAAATAGTTGTTTCTGAGAAAAAAGGAGGTTCTACTACTTTTAAAATTTATTCACAAAATATCAAGAAAAACAGATATTACAATTAATTTTATCATTTCTCCCAATATAAATAAAATAGTAAATAAGGAGAAATAGCTCTATCATGTACCACTTCTTTTAATTTAATTTTTTTTTGAGACAGGGTCTCGCTTTGTAATTCAGGCTGGTCCTCAGCTCACTATGTAGCCCAGGCAAGCCTCGAACTCAGCAATCCTCCTGCCTCTGCCTCCCAAGTGCTGGGATTACAGGCATGAGCCACCATGCCCGGCTAATTTAAAATTTTTATATAAAATTAGTGGTTATGCTAACATTTGCAAAACTATTCTTTTCATTGTCAAGTGATTTTTCTCTACTTTGGACTGTTCAGAAGTGAGTGGAGCCATTTGAAATTGCAGTATTTCTACTGGGGTGATTCTTCTGAGGGCTTATTTGCTTCATTTCCTTCAATATGACAAGAAAATTGACATATAAGAAGTAGGCATCACATCTTCAATCAGAATTGCAAATCAGGATATTAATACTCACATGAGTAGCATTTTAATTAGCTTTATCTTTATTGTATTTATAAAGATTCTAAATATTTCTGTAGAATTTTTGTACTGAGAGATAGTATAGTAATTTAGAGATATTTAGTAGGTTTCTATGTTATTTCAACCTTCAGCTTCCTGTGTTTATTGCAAACAGGTTGAATTTGGAATATGTAGCTAATATAATTCTCATATATGTATGTCAATAAGTAGTGTTATTAAAGTTGAGAGGAATCAGGTAGATGCACAGATTTTCAGAGGTTTACAAAATAAGATTTCTATCTAAATTTTCATTTTAATTTTAGGTAATTATAATAGTTCTACAACTTCCATTAAGATAATTAGGTTATTATCTTATTTTATTAAAGATAAGGACAGATAGGTAAATACTATATTTGAGGGTAAAGTTCAGTTTCATAATTTCAACATCATGAAAGCTTCTTGCTTGAAATATGGATGCCTGTCACGCATAAACCTTTTTTCTGGCATTCTTTTCTATACTTAAGTGTACAGTTCCTACGTTGAAAGCAAATGGTACTGTTTTTCTCTTTGAACAATGTGGAAAAATTCATCACTAGGAACTTGTTAATATTTAAAAATTGGACCCAGGCAAATCAATAATAGCAGCACTGAGGAGCCTGAGGTAAGAGTTGACTTGCGTTTGCAATCACCCCGGGCTACGCAGTGATTTCAAAGCTAACCTGGACTACATTTACGTCTTAAGAAATAGAATGAAATGTAAATAAAACTGTAAATAAAAAGTAAAACTTTTGAAATGTGCTGCAGCTGTCATTTCAATGTTGCTCATTCAAGCAACCGGAAGTCGTAACTGCACGCTACGATCATAGCAGGAGATAAAGTGGTTCTCCGTCGGTTCTCAGGAAAATCCCAGAATGCAGCACATTCTCCACAGCTGTCTACATGTAAAACATGCAAAATATCGGTGACGACCAAAATTTTTCAATTTTGTAAGAAACAATCATGTTCATAACAAAAAATTAAGTTGGAGGAAAGAGTAAGTAGAAAGCATGCATACCTTATGATAATTATTTTGGGACCTGTAACAAGTGGATTCTTAAAATGAGATGTCCAAAGCCGTTCCCGAAACAAAGTGTTTGAACGTAGCTCCTCGCCGCTGGCCGCCCTTGGTTCAGAGCGGAAGCAGACGAAGCCGGGCGCCCTCAGGGCCGGACAGTCCTTCGGCTCTGAGTCCCACGTCCCTGCGGAGCTGCTCAGCAGTGGCGGGGTGCGGGGCGCCCCTGCGCGCACACCAGTGCGCACTCACAGAGTTTTATTTACGGACCATGACCTTTCCCTTTCCGATAATGTTCAAAGCAGGCAATATTGTCCTTCTCTCCTTTTCTTTCCTGCCGTGCGTGTTACCGAGGTCTCTGCCGCTCTGCTTTGAGCTGTTCCGCAACGCTGTGCCCGGGAAAGAGCTGGTCCTCCGGGATCGCATCGTACTAAGACGGGTGACATCCCGCACTTCAAATATCAAAGAAAGCTGAGTGCTCTGCCCTTTATTTTGCTAAGACTTGGACAGAAATGAGAATTCATTGCTACGGTTTCAAAGCGCCTGGACCTCAGACATGCATCTTTGTGAGGGTCTTGCCAAATTTTTGTCCCTAGACTCATGCGACACTCAACTTGTTGACGAATCTGCCGTACAGTAGGCAAGCGACGGTCCTACAGCATGGTGTTTGGAAATCAATGAGCTGGTGCAGGAAGCTTTGCCAGTTTCACTGAGAGGAAGCAAACGGCCCCCAGTGTGAGTTTGTTGTTGCTCTCCGGCCGGGAGGCTTCCTCCTCTCCCCTCCCAGACGCTCCGGACTCTGCGCTGATCTTCCAGCTCCCCCTTAATATACCTCTGCTACATCCTGGGCTTGACTTCTCACGGGTCTCCGAAAGCGTGAATTTTCCCCAATTATTTTTTCTTCCCTTCCCGTCCTTCTCATTTTAGTTTCTTTTGTTGACACTGATTTGGTAAAGTACATTTTACTTTACTGGGACAACAGGGCTTCTTTTTTTCCTCTACTACTCATCTTGTTTCTTATATACTTGCTATTACAATCTTGCATCGTACTTAAAGTTTCCTTAAGAAAAACGTAATAATGCACACTAATTATTTTTACTTCAGAAAGTTTTTAGTTCAAGAATGATAAAATGCCAAGTACCCAAATTTTCCTTTTTTTTTTTTTTTTTAATACTTAGCTTAGGAGGTTGACTTTTGGAGACAGAGAAAAAGATCAGCAGCAGAGGAAGAAAACCTGAGAGGGAGGTAATGTTACTGAAAACCATCAAGGTATGTTCAGTGCCTAAGCCAAGTTCTGAAACAAGCCCCCCACTCTGTGCTGTTAAGGTGCACTAATTGCAAAAATATCCTTGGTTTTTGATTCTTCTTAGATTCAACTGCGACATGAGAACGAGGTTACAAAACTAAGTTATTACTGTAGCTAGCTTGCATTTGACATAAAGATGTTATTTCATGCATTTTTATAAATGTTGAAATCTTCTTTCATACTACTTCTATCTTATTGGTTTATAACCAAGTAAAATTCTCAGACAATTCACAACGTAAGCCAAGTTTTCGTTTTGTTTCTACACATTAACAAATTCCTAAGGTAGATTTTGGAGACAAGCTATTTAAATTCTTCTAGAAAAGCAAAGGCATTTCGCACAGGACTTTAATAGAATATTTAGGTCGTAATTTAAAAGCAACAACAAAAACTAGCACGTCTCCCCTTTGCTTTGCTGCCCTTGTTATGAGGCAGCAGCACTTTCAGGCTAGAAACGGCACCGCCGAGAGAAGAGGCCTGAGGCCAGCCGCGGCCTCCGGTCCCCCGGGTCGTTCCACGGCGCGGGTGGTTCCCGAGATGCCCGCTCTCCACGCTCTCTGGGCGGCACCATCCTGCCTTGGGGCGTGTGTGACTCGCTCGCGCCTGTTCCTCAGACTTCAGAGCTCGGCGCGCAGCACAGGTCTGAGCTGGCGGAAGCGTGGGAGCCCGCGGGGCTGCAGGATGGGTCTGTGACCATCACCGAAAGCGTCTTCTACATATGCCTTGGTCTCTTGACCTTCCCAGGCCTGTAACTATCCAAACCCCTGGGCGTCACGTGCAGGAAAGCTCTACGAAAGAGGTCATGAGGCGACCGGTGTGTTCATAAACTTGGGTCATAAGGACAAAGCAGCTAACCGCTGCTTTGTGCCGTAAGTAAGAAGATCTTCCAATTTAGAACTTCGGTGTCTCCTTCTCCCACAGTTGATTCGCTTCGATCAGCAGAATTACAAGACATTTCTAAAGGGCAGAGGTGCGGGCAAGCTTCAGGGGCGCCGTGCCCGCCACCCGGGTGCCGCTGCTCTCAGCTGTGCAGATCTAATTGAGAGTGAAGAGGACAGCTCAGGAAAACTCTGACGTTCTGCACCATTAAATGACCTCTTGGTGACTTTTGTTGTTTTATAAATGAAGCTTCTTGTGCTTGTCCATGAGACCAGAAAATCTGGAACAGTGCTGGAGGCCCCTGCTATTTTTATCTGAAGTGAACAGAAAGTATGACTTTTTTCTTAAAAAAAAAAAAAAAAAAACAAATGTCACTCTGGTAATGTGTCGGTAGCTCTCAGCACATGTACCAAGGTGACTTTTCTAGCGATGCTTCGCAATCCCCCAGCGATTGTGAAAGGCAGAATTCAGCACCCCGAAAGCCCTTGATTATCAAGACAGTGTCTCCGACCGAGAGCCCAGGCAGTGTGATTTGTGCTTGGAGAGGTGCAGATTGGCTCCTTGTCATGACGGAAGCCTCGCAAGGCTGGCACAGTGCGTCCAAGTGCGCGCGCGCACCGGGCACAGGAAGTTCAGCCCGGAAGTGGCATGGCGCCCCACATCGGAGCACGGGAGCGCGGGGATGGCGACGCCAGTTCTGCACAGGGACTGCTTTGACTTAGTACAGGTGCAGCTAGCTCTGTGCCAGAAAATCGAACTGGAATTATTTTTAGATTCGAAAATAAATTTTATCTTAATAATGACAACTGATGGACCTGTCTTGGCAGCACATGCCCGTGACCCCAGCACTGTGGCATCTGGGGCCGGAGGTTCAAAGCCAGCCTGAGGTGCACAGGGAGGCCATGTCTCAAAAGGCATTACATTTGATGTATTATTATATCAAATATACACCTATATAAAATATACGTAACATATTACCCAGCATACCCTTGCTAGCTTAGCCAGTGTCTTTATTTGGATATATGGGGTTTCAAGTTCAGGCTTTTGCCTACAGTGCGCGTGCCCAGGAGCCTGGGGGTGCTGGCGCCCTGTGGGCTCTGGAATGAAGACAGACAGACGAGGAGGTACCTGCCTTGGGGTGAGCATCCCCTGTGGGCTTCAGTGCGATTTTCGTCAGAATTTCAGGTGAAGTTAAAGAAAAATAACGATATTTAACATCCTAGATCACTTCACACATCCTGAGCTTATGATCTGTGACCTTCAAAATGTCACCCAACCGCTTTTATTTTTAGGGCTTCCTTCGTATAAAGTGGAAGATGAAATCCCGAAGTTATTTTCAGGTCTGCACAAAGATACAGCTTCTGATAAAACCTCTTGAGGTTTCTTTTAGCCTTGGGGGCTACAGAGGGCTTCAGAGCAATAACACAGGAATCACCGGAGCTTTCTGACCTCACTGTTTTGTCCCTTACCGGGGAGGATTTTTAAACTTTAAAAAGTCTTGCAGTTAGCATGCGTGGACCCACATCCTGTGTCTCTCGTGCTGTAGCTGTCCTCCTCATGTTAAAATGTGTCCTCGCCATCCTGTGAGTCCTCTCCTGCTCCCTGATACCCCAGCAAAAAGCCTCTCAGGACCTCTTGTCACAATCCACACAGTCCCGAGAGTCTGCTTTGGAGGGACCCTCTCTGGAGGCTGAGAATACTTTTTTTTAATGTGAAAATTTGAAATTTCTCTTGGATAAAGTCCCAAATTGCTATCATAATTCACCCACAATTGTGTCATCGGTGCTTTTCCTCTGCCCTCCGGCTCACCAGGCTCAGAGTAATTGATAACAGAACAGTCGTCTCGTCTCGGAGGGTGACTTATCTTTATGAAAACAAACCACAGTTACAGTTTGAAAGTTGAATAAAAGAGAGATTAATGGGTCAGACAAGGAAGGGACAGCATAAATCACCCCGAACTCGTTACCCATTTAGAATCGCGGTGATTGGTGAAAGATTCTTGATATTTTATGTTTTCCATGTCAATAGGGTACAGGCTATTGGATGTGTGTAACACGCTTTTTCGTTGCCTGCTCAAATTAGTTCAGGTTCTGTACGTTATTTCACGTCAGGGGGCGGGACACTGACTGCAGGAAGCGTCTGTGAAGGGAGCCTGGCTCATTTTATTGGCTTTCTGTACCCAAAGTCCTTTAAGTATAGTTGCTCCTGTTTGAGCTTTTAAGGCTGGGAATTATGATCCCAGCAATGATGTAAGATTACTTGAAAAGCACATTGTGCTACTGCAACTAGGTACAAAATATTTTAATTAAGGACACATAAATCATTATGAATTTCTTGGCAAAGAGAGGTATTATTTTGAAGATGAATTTGGGAATTAAGCACTTAATGAGGTGCCTTATGAATATACATCATCCGAGGTTTGAGAAAAATTGAAAAGCTGTAACAGTAGCTTATTGTTAAGAAGTAACTCCAACAACTCTTTTAATTCAATGTGTCATTTGTGTTGTTGTTAAATAGCCATAGCTTATTTTGAAATACAAATTAATTATCTATTACATGGGTGCTATTGCTTATCTCCTTCACAGTCTCATTAGTATGCAAATGACTCTAATTAGGTCACTGTCACACAATATTAGTGCAGTCACTTGCCATGCTGTAGAATGAAAGGGCTTGGTCCCTAAATATTTATAAAACTGTTTCTGAAATTAGCTTTACTTAATTGGTATTATGCTGGAAGCATAATTGGTTTGAGGAAATAATCTCAGGCAACCCACAAGAACTCACTTTTTTTAAAACACTGACTTTGAGTTGACACTATAAGGCTTACATATTAGAGAATGTTCTTATTTGTAATATAAATTAGATTTTAACTTCTTGAATCACTCAAATATGTTTCTGGATATTTTTCAACCATCCATGTTTTATATATATTACCCTGAGATGCAAGGGTCCAAGCAGTTGGAAAAATTCCCTATAAAGAACATTTGGTTCATTTGATATGTTTTTATACAACAGAATTAATATTGATAGATATTAATTAATAAAATGTATGCACATGGAAAAATTACCAGTAGATTTTAATTATTTAATTAGGAAAAAAATATCAGTAGGTTTTAATTAAGGTGAAAAGGATCTTTATAGGTTCTGTCTTTGTGGTCTACAGAGATCACGTTTTATCAGGATACCACTCAAGCTTTCTCCGATCTTTCACACTTTTTCTTTCCTGCTGAGTATAGCATATATGTAGGGAGATCATTTATAGAACAACTAGTAGAAAAAGGAAAATAAATATCTCAATGCTTTTCTTGAGCATTTTACACTGAGTAGTATGACATTTTCCCTTCTGAATCATTGCACTAGTGCAATGTAATAACATTGGTTTTCTATAAATGAGGAAGATCTGTGAAAGATTTGAGGCCCAAGGAGGAAACAGAATCATCAAAGAAGGAAATATGAAGCTACAGATGACAAGAATGAAATCCTTGCTCAGAGTGTTGGTTATAGAAAAAGAGAAGAGATGGATTAGGAAGAAAAAGGAGAAGATAGCAAATATACATAGGAAAATCAAGTGAATTTGAAGTTTAGTAGGCCTCAGACATTTGAAGAAAACCAGGAGTAGAAAAATGAAGAAATATCCACTGGAGAAAGGTGCAGAAACTTCTAACTAGCCCATTCTCAATCTAACTTTAAGATAATACAGGCATAAGATAGCATTTGGTTTTTCCTTGATATAAGTTGTTCATGAATTAACATTACTCTCCTTTTATTAGAACATAATAGAGAAAAACAATATTATTTGTTTCCAGATGGAATGAAATTGTGAGGTAGTACTTCATAAAAATGCTACTGCTGGGCCAGAGATTTAGCTCAGTGGTTCCGGCGCCTGCCTTGCAAGCGCAAGGTCCTGAATTCTATCCCCGGTGACCACATACAATGCTGGGCGTGGAGACTCACGTCCTCCAGCCACCAGCACCACACACCACAGAGAGTCTCCCCGGCAGCCACTGAGCTCATGTCCAGTGGCTTCCAGCCCTTCCCTGTCCTCTGTGACCTCACTGTCTGGGTTCTGGGTTCTCCCTCCATGGTTTCCAGACCAGCCACTAACCTGATTGCCAGCTCTGCCTAACCTAAAATTTGCAACTGAACCCACACAGTGACTTTTCGGGTTGCAATAATCTTCCCAATTCCAGGACTGCCTTGCCCTTTTACATTTGTTTTTATTTTGTCACAGATTTTTTAAAAAAGTTTTGTTTGTTGTTTGCTTTGTTTTCTTTGTTTTACTTTGCCTAGCTGAGAAGAGAGAGAGAAAAAAAAGATAGTGAAAGAAAATGTAAAAATAATTTAATATTCAGTTATTTTGCATTGCAGCGTACTGTTACAATCTGGCCACATGGCCCTAAACTACTTCTTGTTCACTTATTGCTGCTATTTATTCCTAGCAGCTTTCCTTGGGTGAGAATTCGGATAACATAATTTACAAATATCACCTGCTCAGACATCACCCACTCGGAAGAGTTTTGCTTCGCCTTGGTAAAGCACCCGTGGAAAAACCTTGTGTTCTTAGTTCCTTGACTTTGGATTTCTGTGACTTGAAAGTGTGAATTTCAACTCAAGAAAATCAGGAGCAACCTTAGTATAAATTCTGGGTTAACCAGGGCTTCTTTGTGAAGAATTCTGAACTACCCATTTCCTACTATTTTTCAAACACATTCATTTGGATGAGGCAAAGTCCACGTGACATTATGTGACCTATTTTTGGCAAATCTCTTCGAGACCTATGAATTTCTTCTGCTGGCTCATATTGACTTAGGAAGATATTGTTCATCAACACCGAGTCTCAGAGGAAATTAAAATTTATGGAGTTCAATTTTAATACCTTGCTACATATAATTGACAAAATATGATATCTATCTTTTAAAAGAAGGGCAGGAAACTAAAAATAATCAAAACATTTTAAATTTTGTGTGAAGTTAGAGAAGCTTGTGTGCTTTGCTCAATAGTCTGTTTTGAGGTTCTGCCACCATCACACCACTGGGAGAATTCACTTGTCAAATGACCCACAAGGTGGCCCCCGTAGGGTCACAGAAGTACTGCATC
Source organism: Thryonomys swinderianus (assembly GCA_004025085.1). Taxonomy (NCBI): domain Eukaryota; kingdom Metazoa; phylum Chordata; class Mammalia; order Rodentia; family Thryonomyidae; genus Thryonomys; species Thryonomys swinderianus. The sequence continues at coordinate 10,460 of PVIC010013408.1, forward strand.
TCATCGGGGAAAATCAGAAGCATACTACTTAGAACGGGAATGTAAAAAGGATATTTATTTTTATTACTTAAACCCATTAGCCATTTATATAAATGAGTAGTACCATGCAATTTAAATACATACTTTAATAGTAATAGTAGTTCTAGTCACAACAATTTATTAAAAAAATTAACAAAAGATGCTGTTTATAACAGGACAACATAGTAACACATTTTACAAATGATTGATGAAGTCTTTCATGTGGACACATAAATATAATGAATAAAAAATAAGGATAAGACACCAAATTCATGAATCTCATTTACATAAATATATTTTTCTGCAAATTGCAGTGTGAAGTTGTTATAATATTGACAGTTTCCTAAGACTTATTTTAGAAAACTTGGCAAATTTAAATTCTATTTTAGAGTATAGCCACCAAGAATAGCTAAGATGATATAAAAAAGATTAATTTGAAAGTATTTTTTCCTACTGGATGCCATAGACTTCTCCAGTGGTACATACATAAGTACATATATTTATTTTGTGCGATAGAAAAGATTGAAAATTAAATTTCAGAGATGAGGAAGTATAAAACTGAATAAAGTTAACATTAATCTTTGTGAGCTAATGGTAATCAATTATGAGGAATTGGTTATATATTTAGAAAAGGTAGAAACTGTTTTCTCCGTTAGAAGCTTAAATTAGCTTTATATAGAAATTATAAATTTATATGGAAATCCATTTTTATATGGAAAATGCTATTTTAGCATCTGGAAAACTGTATTTTATTGGGATAATGTATTTGTTATTTGTTCCCAATCCTGGATTCCACCACACTGTGCGTATAGTTCGTGCAGTTAAGGGTTAAGAGTCTGAGAATCGTATTTCCTGTATGATATCAGCAGCTCCTTTGCATTTCCCTTTACTGTGCTTCCTAAAGGTCAAAAACCAAGGTTAAGTGTCTCTGTGCACCAGTCCCTTCCTGTCCTTTTACGATGGCATGGTGAGCACGGAAGGTGAGAAACCCTCAGCCTCTGGCTTTGGGGTTCAGCCATTGTGCTCACAGCGGCAACAACAAGAAGCACCGAGTGCTCCTGGGTCCGGCGAAGCTCTCTCGACTGGTTTTACTCCTCGCCTTCCCAGAGTGCTATGAACACCTCAGCCCATCACCTTCATTCTGAGGCACTTAGAGGATTTCTGTTTGCCTGACGCACAGTTACCTGATGGAAGGAAAACACACTTAGATTCTTCGACTGGCTTCAGCGAGGTGGAATATGAAGTAATGAGTATCAGTATCACATTGATCACAGCTGCGCCCTCTGGGCCGGGGGCGGGGAAACAGGTGAGATCCAGGGTGACCCGGTGACTGTGGCTGTGTTGGCATCTGGATTAACTGACCTAAGATGATCCAACAATTTAATCTTAACTACAACTCATATGTGTTTTTCAATGTCTGAAGTAGAAACTCATGACCACTATATGTCAGTATATATTCCTGCTTGAGAGAGATGGTCAGTGGACTCCGGAAGGACCCGACTCTAAGCCACAGAGCTCCTGTGTTTTGGTGACCGGAAGGAAGACGCTTCCCACAGACCTGTGAGTCAGCTGGGTCGGGCCTCTCAGACAGGCTGCCCTTGCCAGAGGACCAGAGAGAGACCCTGGCCCTGTTGAAGCCAGATGATAGAAGTCAGCTCTTCAAAACTTTCCAGGGCTTCACGGTAAAACCAAACTCTGTGAAGAACTGGACACCAAATCCTCCCTCCCTGACCTGACTTGTGCATGCTCTCTTGTGATCCCTGGCCCAGCACAGGGGACTCTGGCCTGTTGGTGGAAGATACAGTCTGACGGCTCTGGCCTTGCCCAAGCCCACACCCGCTCTTCTCTAGGCCTGAGATGTTTCTCCTGCTAACTGGTGCCTTTCACCACCACCTCGACTCAGAACTTCCATTCTCTGAGTGACATCACACGGGGATCAGTTTCACCACCATCATATATTTTATATACATGTATTTTTCCTTCCTTCACAGTACTTGTCATTCAGCAGTCTAATTTGCTTATTTTTACTTTTTTAAAAATATTTCCTCTAAAACAAAAAGTGCTATGAAGCAATGAAAAGTTTTGCAGAGGGCACTGGCTGGGAATGCTACACATTAACAGAGTGTCGAATGGATACAACAATGAATGAAGTCTGGCCTGGTGACAGACATCCATAATCCTAGCACTCTGCGTAGCTTAGGCAAGAGGAACAAAAATACAGGTCTGTCTGCCTGGGGAGCACAGGGAGACCCAGCCTCAAAATTTAAAAAAGAAAAAGAAATAGAAAGGGCTAAGGTTGAATCTCGGTATGAAGGTCTTGGATTCAAACCCAGAACCCACTGAACCCCACACACAAGTACAAGGGTCATGGCCTCCAGAAGGCAGGATATATGCAGACAAGGCTTCATCTCCTTTGGACAACTAGGTTTTGATGATATGGACTGTGTAAAAGAGCCCTGGAGAAAAGAGTGAAAAAATAAGTGAGATGTTAGGCACGACATTCAGTTTACAGATTATTCAAGTTCTTCTTGCGCTTATCACTCATTTGAATGATTATATTTTATTTTTAAAATCAATTTGGTAGCATCGACTCGATTGTTTATTCATACTCATAATTTAGATTCAACTAGCACTCGGGCAAGTTTTTTATTCTGGAAACTCAAACGAGGACAAAAGCAACAGCTTAGAAAATGTCTGATTGTTTTGTAATGATTGAGATCGTTTTTTATATAAATGAGTATTTCACAAGTGCCTTATTGGCAACTTTCAGGAAAACTGACTGTGGTAGGCCTCATTTTTAACTTTGAATTTGTTGAGGAATTTCACACATTTAAAAACATATCTCTTACTCAAATGGCTTAGTGTACTGCACTTGCAGACAAGCATTTTTCTGATGGCAAAAACATTAAAATGCCATTATCCCATCTATTAATAAAGTGCTACTTGTGCACATTTCGGACATATCTCAGTAGACTCTGGTGCTCACTGTGTCCTCGGCCCTCATGCAGTTGGGGTTGATAGTCTGCAGATTTGTGCTGCGGCGTCCAGGGGCATTGCACTGTTTAATTTATTTCACAACAGATATTACAAACTGGAACTGCCATAACTCAGACGTGCTATAGACAATATAATGATTTTGTCATGTTTTTCACAGCTCAACGGACTGAAATTTTAAAACGGTTTGCTTGAACATAGAAAAAAATTTCATCAATTCTCAGACACATTTTGCTACTGGTGTTGGTGATATTTATTGGTATTATATATTTAAAATCTGGCCATAAAGAATGATAAATTTGAATCATTTACACTCAAATGGATGTACCTTGAGGACATACTCATAAGTGAAATGAATAGGTCACACTTGTGTAAATACCATATCTTTTCTCTGGCACGAAAAACTGAAGTTATAAATGAGTTCTAAAATGTAGGATAGATACTGTGAAATAGAAAATATTCAAAGGGAAAAAGGGGGGTAGGGGTAAGTAAAGAAAGGAATAAAAATATTTGATCCTGCCAGGCGTGGTGGCTCACACCTGTAAACCCAGCACTCGGGAGGCAGAGACAGGCAAGATTGCTGAGTTCGAGGCTTGCCTGAGCTACATAGTGAGCTCAGAGCCAGCCTGAACTACAAAAGCGAGACCCTGTCTCAAAAAAAAGAAAAAAAAAATTTGATCCTTAAAAAATAGGAAATAGCCGGGTGTGGTGGCTCTTGCCTGTAATCCCAGTACTCAGGAGGCAGAGGCAGGAGGATTGCTGAGTTTGAGGCTTGCCTGGGCTGCATAGTGAGCTCAGGGCCAGCCTGAACTACAAAGCGAGACCCTGTCTCAAAAAAAAAATTAAAAAATAGGAAATAATGCTGACTTATATGGGGGGGTGGGTATTGTAGGGTGGGCAGGGGAATGGGAAAAATGAGAATTAAGTCATGTAATATACTGATACAAATTCTTAAGGTCAATCGTGATCATGATGTGTATATAAAATGTGCTAATAAAATCCTTCTAATAAAATTGTACTGTCTGTGAAAAAAACTTTCTGAGCTATAAGTGAATGAAATAAAAGCTACATTTTGTAATTTCATATTTTTTAGTTTACTCTCAATGATTTGAAGTTATAGCTATCAAGTTTTAGTGAGATAGTCAGGCTTTGTTCTTATGTTTTCTGTTGTTTGTTTTACTATTTCTCTAGAAAAAGAGGTTAAATCTGAAGATTTAAAATTAGTGATGAAAGGTGTTAAAGTCCTAGCCTGTTAAGGATGATTCTATGCTAAACATTTACTCACTCATTAATCAGGGTATTGAAAAAAAATAATCATTTTTCACTTCAGGCTTTTTTCTTTAAAATTGCTCCTGGCACAGCCCTGGTTCACAGAAGTATCTTCGGACCATTGGTTCTAGATTTGAAGAAGGTATCCATCACTATTTCAAATGTCTGTTCTGTACAGAATAGTTATATAATGCAGACAGAGGTATCAATGGATGAATCAAATCTTCAGCTGATCAACACATACTTGTTTTTGAGCAGAGTGATGAGGTTTTCTTTGGAAGTGTGCTGTATGGCCTGTTTATGCCATCAGCTACTGACAGTGTTAGTATGAAAATTTATTTTCAGGTCAAAATGGTGATTAAAATTCAGCTGAGTGGAAGCTGCACTGAGTTTAACATTTTCAAGTAAAGTTTATTTAAAACTACAAGCAAAACAAATTTGAAATTACACTTATTTTATCACTTAAGGAACACACATAAGATCCTCTCCTGCCCCCACTCCTTTGGTGCCTGGCTGCTTATTCTCTGGGAGGAAATTGCTCCTTTCAGAAGAGATGTGGCCAGAACTTGCCAATGCCAGTGGTACTTGTGTGTGCTGGGACAGATGACCTCTAACCATATCGACCTCAGGAACACAGACTCACGTGAACCTCTCAGTGACATATACATGTGAATCATAAAAAGAATTATGACTCAAGGAATCGTTTTTACAAAATTAGAAGTTTACCTATGAAATTATAAGAATCAGTTTGATGTCTACAGGATTATATTTCTACATCATCCTGAGTACTAAATATATGAAACCAGAAGCTTTCTTTCCCTTTTTTTTCCTTAATTCCAAGAAGTATCAGTGCTTTAATAATTATGGACATTTTACCATCTCACACCATTGTTTTCTAAATCAAGAATCAAATGGTTCTATCAGCCATGCAAATTTCATGAACAGAACTGAAAAGAAATATTTATGATAAAGTTTGAAGATGTTGCGTAGAAATTGTTAGGTAGCTCCATTTCTTATAAATGTTCTTTTAAATCATTCATATATTGTAAATTTATTTTAATATGATAGAATTCTTCATGCTTACAGAAAAAAGTTCATGTATAATGTAAGAAAAACTGATCAAAGATACTAAAATATAAGCTCTTTCAAGAATCACTACAGATGATCTCAAAGTTGGGCTTCATTTTGATACAGTACTGGGATGCACATAGAAAATGGGCTGTTGTGTATGTGTTGCTTATATTAGGAGCTTTTAAAGTGTTAGGTCTGATACCTTTTAGAGATAAAGAAAAATAAACTCACTCACCCAATTCTAACCACACAGAAAGAGCTAAATTCTTAATTCTTAAAGAAATGAATAAATGAATGGCTGAATCAGTGTATATTTGAGACTGTTCTATAGCTTAAGTCTAAAGACCTACAACTCTTCAAAAATCACATTGTAAAAACAGATGTACACCCTTGTTCATAGCAGTTCAGTTTGTGATAGCTCAATCTTGGAAATAACCCAAATGCCCATCAACTGGAAACTGGATAAAGAAGATGTGTTTTTTTAAATATAAAATGGAGTATTATTCTGCCATAAAGAATCTCAAAATTCATTCATTTACGTGAAAATGGATACACCTCAAGGACACACTAATAAGTGAAATAAATAGATCACACACAGGTATGAAAATACTGGATCTTTTCTTTGATATGAGCACCTGTAGATGTAAATGAGCTCTAGAAAGTATGACAGTTTTTGTAGAATGAGAAATTTCCAAAGAAAATTTGGAGTGGGAATGTAATGAGGGGAAGGAATAAATATGATTCTGAAAGAAAATAAAAGAGCATGTATATAGGGGGTGGGGAGGAGTGGGTGGGTAGGGATATGGGTAAAAATGAGAATTAACTTGTGTCGTATACTGGTAAAAATTCCCCAATGTTATGTGTGATTGTGAGATGCATATAAAATGTACCAATAAATAATTCAATTAAAAAAAGACATTTCTCAAGTGCAGAAGATTGAATCTAGCTCCATGTTGATCAAATAAATTAAAAATGGATAAAAGACCTAAGCATTAAAACACCTAATCTTCTGGAAAATTAAATAGGTAGAACTCTTGAAAACAGACAGAGCTATGGACTTTTTGAAAAAGAAAAAAGAACCACCAGTTGGATAAAAAAAAGTATCATCGAAAGAGGTTATATCAAATTAAAAATCTCCACTGCAAAGTGTAATAAAGAGAGTGAAGGGACAATGTGCAAGGTAGGAAAGACATTTTCCAGTTCCTCCATTTACTTCACAGAAATACAAATGTTCAAGAAATACATGAGCAAATGGTCAGATCATGTGGGTGTAAGAGAAATGCAACCTTGTACGACACTGAGATTCCATCTTGCTCTCTCCAAAGGATAATCATCAACAAATGAAATGATAAGAAACGCCAGTGACACAACAGGAAAAGGAACCTTCTGACATGGGAAGGAGGACCGTGCACTGGTACAACCGCTATGGAAATCACTGCAGACAATCTTCAAAAAAACTACAAAAATTCCGTTCAACCAGGCTTTTCCTTTTCTAGTTATTTTCAAGAAAGTAAGAAGATATCATGTTACTGTGATCTAAGCATACCCGTGTTTATAGCACACAGTTTGTGGTAGCTCAGTCTTGGAAGTGGTCTCCGTACTGATCACATGAAAGTGGATTAGGAAACGTGATATTTAGACCCAGTTGAGTGTTACTCAATCAGTAATGAGTAGTAAACTCTAATCATATGTAACAAAATGGATGCGCCTGGAGACCATATCGCTGAGAAAAAAATAAGACACCAAGCTTAAATACTGTATGATTTCTCTTACATAAAGACTCAAGCATAAACAGGTTACAGATGAAAATAAACTGTAGACAGTATTAATTAAGGGGGCAGATGATAAGCAGAAAAGGGGATTATTGATGGAGAGAGGAAAGAGACAAGAGAGGGGAAGAGGAGTTTTAAAAACCATTAAATGTTTTGTATATGTAGCAAATCCCCATAGTGAGTGTAATCACTGTGTACGGCAAATAAATATAATTCAAACGGGGACTTTTCATTATCTTATCTTCCCACAGTGACTACAAGTGGCAGCATCTGGAGAAAGAGAGGACCCGAGATGTTTGCAAGAAGCTGCGGTGTCTGGACAAAGAAGGCAGGCTGTCAAAGTGGAGAGAAAGTTTCGGCAGAGTGATGAAGTTGGTCATTCTCCATAGCTAGACAGAGGTCTCAGCTCTCCAGAGGACCTGCGGGATGGACTTAGGGTTCCTGGCATGAGACACGTTTGCTGGGCACCTGATACGTTCCACAGGCTTTGCAGAATTCCCGAGATTTCCCATGGAAACGTAGATGTGTGTACACATGTGGATGAGCTGATTAGTTTCACAATATCAAGGTCAGGATCTTACCCGGGAAACTTCTCAGCTTTTGCTGTGGGTATTTTACCTAAGACAAGGTTAGTGTTTGCATGCTTTGCACATGAGTATCCACAAGGTCCCCCCAAAATTATCTTCCACTTAGAGAAAATGTGATCAACATGTAAATTTTTGAGTTGCTCTTTAAAAGACACGACTTTTGACCTGAAAAGCTGAATACATATGTTGATTAGTGGAGAATGTGGAATTAATCAAAGAACATAGAAAGGCATTTTTTCCATCTCTCAGGCTTTTAACAGGTAAATCAGTTATTTTTAAAAACAATTTAAAAGCATGAAAAAGAAAAGTGGGTCAGAGATTTAGCTCAGTGGTTCTGGCACCTGCCTCCCAAGCGCAAGGTCCTGAGTTTGATCCCTAGTAACCACATACAACAATGTTGGGCACGGTGACTCATGCCCACCAGCCATCAATACCACATACCACAATGCCAGGTGTGGTGGCTCACGCCTGTCATCCCAGCACTCGGGAGGCAGAGGCAGGAGGATTGCTGAGTTCCAGGCTTGCCTGGGCTACATAGTGAGCTCCGGGCCAGCCTCAACTATAAAGCAACACGCTGTCTCAAAAAAAAAAAAAAAAAAAAAAAAAGGTTGGGAGAAAATTTACTAATCAGGACATGTTTTTCTAACAGGCAGGAAAGTAAAAAATTTTAGCAGAGTCTGAACCAGTCATTTTTGTTTTTCATTTAATAAAATTTCTGAATGAAAACCTCTTTAAAATGTACAAAAGAAACTGCCTGGTGAAAAGATTAGGCAGCATCCTGACAAAAATTGTGAAGTGGAGAAGTCAAAGCAGCCAAGAAGCATATGAAGAAATGTTCCACATCACTGGTCATTCGAGAGATGCAAATGAAAACAACACTGAGATTTCATCTCACTCCACAAAGAATGGCCGCTATCACAAAATCAAGCAACAATAAATGCTGGCGAGGCTGTGGGGAGAAAGAAACCCTTCTCCACTGTTGGTGGGATTGCAGACTTGTGCAGCCATTGTGGAGATCCGTGTGGAGATTTCTCAGAAAACTAGGACTAGGGGTCCCATTTGACCCTGCTATCCCCCTGCTAGGAATATACCCAAAAGAATTTTAAAAAATCACATTGGAAAGACAGATGTACACCCTTGTTCACAGCAGCTCAGTTCATGATAGCTCAATCTTGGAAACAACCCAAATGCCCATCAACTGGAGAATGGATAAAGAAGATGTGGGTTTTTTAATAAAATGGAGTATTACTCTGCCATAAAGAATGATAAGATTGATCCATTTAGGTGCAAATGGAGACACCTGGAGGATATACTAATAAGTGAAATCAATAGATCACAGATAGGCAAATTCTGGATCTTCTCTTTGACATGAACACCTGTAGATGCAAATGAGCTCTAGAAAGTATGACACCTCTTATAGAGTGGGAAATTTCCATAGGAAATTTGGTGTGGGAATGTAATGAGGGGAAGGAATAAATATGATACAGAAAGAAAATAAAAGAGCATGTATAAAGGGGGTGAGAAGGTGTGGGTGGGTAGGGATATGGGTAAAAATGAGAATTAACTTGTGTCATATACTGGTACAAATTCCCCAGTGTCATACGTGATTGTGAGATGTATATAAATTGTACCAATAAAGAATTCAATTTAAAAAAAATTGTGAAGTGGCAGGTTATTATAACTCACACATTTTAAAGCAAGTGCTCTATGGTTCAACTCCCTGACTTAAACCAGTCATGGTTCACTCGGTTCACTATTTTAAGTCAAGTACCCTTAAGCATATTACTTGATCTCTTCTCTCAACTTCAAATAAGAGGGTCCCTTGGGGGCCGGAGATTTAGCTCAGTGGTTCCGGTGCCAGCCTCGCAAGCACAACATCCTGAGTGTGATCCCGGGAACCACATCATGTTGGGCATGCTGACTCCCGCCCAACAGCAATCAATACCACATACCATAGTGGTATTGTGAGCCACACACCCATAGTCCCTGCACTCGGGAGGCAGAGGCAGGAGGATTGCTGAGTTTGAGGCTTGCCTGGGCTACATAGTGAGCTCAAGGCCAGCCTGAATTATAAAGCGAGACTCTTTGTCTCAAAAAAAAAAAAAAAAGAATATTTGAAAAAGAAGCATCACTTCCATTGCATGGAAAAATTAAGATTGAAATGAAAATATTTTGGTGCCATCTATGCAACTGTATTATGGAAGTGCCTCTCCAGGAACAGGAATCATCAGTTTTATTGCTTCTGTCACTCACAGTGGGACAGTCAGTGAGATGACAATAAACACGAAACAAACGACAGAGGAGTGTGCTGTTCTCTGCATTTAATTACAGACCTGTTCACCCCCCGCCCTTGCTCAGCCACCCTCAGAGCCCCTGGATGCAACCGCGAGGACTTGAAATAGTGTTCGCTGCTTTGATTATCTGTCATCTTAGCATTTCACTGGCAAGTGCCCTGAGTGACCACCTCTTCCTCTTCCCTCTGTTCCTCCTTCCCCTCTCGCCTTCCTTCAAACATCTTTCTGCTTATTGACTTATTCCACAAGCATATTGTAATTAAAAGCAAGGAATACTAAGAGTAATATTGTTGGCATTTTATTTTTATTTGTACATTTGTTTCCACTAACTTGCTTTCATCCTACAAAAATTTCCATCTACTAGTTTTATAGCAGCAATTTATCTCTCATTTCTGTGCATGTGTGTTTATGAAGCATGTCAGAAACCAAATGGGATTGGGCATTTTAAATTCAAAAATCTACTAATTTTTTTTTTTTTTTTTTTTTTTGCACCAGGGCTGAACTCAGGACCTTATGCTTACAAGACAGGTGCTGGAACCACTGAGCTAAGTCCCCAGCGTCAAAATTCTTAACGATGTCTACAGATCCTGGAATGGTATATGTTAAGTTATTGTTGCCAGTTTTAAAACATCACACAAGTTTTAAATTTTATGCGGAGTTTCTAAAAATATTAAGAAATCTAACAATTATTTTTATTCCAGCTATTAAAACTTGTCTAAGTATATAGGATTTCTTTTCTATGCATATCTAGTTATAGATTTTGTATTCTGATTTTTAAATTAAATATTATTTCAGAACTATTTAAATAATTTTTTGTTTAAAATACAAGTGTACTTTTGCACTGTAAATTATTAGAACATCCCATATACATATGCAGGAATTGTATGAGTATTACTAATAACAAGGATAATTACTTTTATATATAGACAACTATTATTATCAAATTATTTTCCAAAATGCCTTATCAAAGGTGTATTTCCTGTGAAATATGGTGTTGGGATTTCAGTCACAATTGCATTGAATCTGTATCATAATTGTAGGAGCATTGCCATTTTGACGATGTTGGTTCTCCCTACCCAAGAACTAGGGATGTCTTTCCATTTTCTGATACCGCTTCTATCTCCTTTTTCAGAGTCCTGTAGTTTTCAGAGTAGAGGCCTTTCACCTCCTTTGTTAGACTGATTTCTAGATATTCCACTTTTTGGATGCTATTGTGAAAGGGATTGACTCCCCAATTTCTCTTTCTCTGAGCCTGTTCTTTGTTCATACAAAGGCTGTGGATTTCTGAGCATTGACCTCGTATCCAGCTAAACTACTAAGTTTGGCATGAAGTCTAAAAGTCTTGTGGTTGAGTTTTCTATACAGAGAATCATATCATTGGCAAATAATGACAGTTTAATTTCTTCCTTCCCCATCTTTATTCCTTTTATTTCTTTGTCTTGCCTTATTGCCGGCACTATATTCAACAAGAGTTGTGACAGTGGACAGCCTTGTCTCATTCCTGGTCTTGGTGTAAAAGTTTTCAGTTTTTGACCATTTGGTATGATGCTGGCTGTTGGTTTCTCATAAATAGTTTTTATTAGTTTGAGATAAAGTTAATCTGTTCCAATTTTCTATAGGGTTTTGATCATGAATAGGTGTTGAATTTTGTGAAATGCTTTTTCTGTGTCTGTTGAGATGACTGTATGCTTTTCGTCCTTGAGTCTGTTAATATAGTTTTATATTTATTGATTTGTGAAATAGGAAACATTCAAAGGGAAAGTGGTAGAGGAAAGTAATGAGGGGAAAGAATGAACATGATTTAAAAAGAAAAAGAAAGTGCATATATATAGTGGGAGGTTGTAGGGTGGGTAGGGTACAGGTAAAAATGAGAATTAACTCGTGTCATATACTGGTACAAATTCCTCAGTGTTGAGTGTGATTGTGAGCTTTATTAGTACATATAAAATGTACTAATAAAGAGTTCAATTTAAGAAAAAGATAAAAGTGTATTTCCTGTTCAAAACGTGGTACTTATTAAACGCTTTTATATATTTGAGTTCCATCCATGCATACACTTGTGTTCCAATTATATATCTATAATGTTCTCTTCACATAACTATAAAATTAATTTTAATTTTTACTAATATACTAGATAATGCAAATTACTTCATAAGGCAAACATTTTCTACATGTTGATCTGGATTAAATTTCAAACAAAATTAACAAGCTAGAAAACAAGAATAAGCAAAGAAATATCCTTTTAGAAGTTTTAAGTTACTAAATTATGTGTGTATATTAATAAACTTACTATATTTTTAAACAGTATGTATCATTTATATGTCTGATGAATTTACATACGTGATGAAATGCGTAGTAGAAATTTGAGTGAAAGCAAGAAGTAAACGAAAGCACCCGATGCCGGCTCCACCCGCCAGAGACGAAGCAACTCCGGTTTCCCTCAAACAACTGTGTTTGCGGGGGATCCAATAAAGTTCCTCCAAAGTCACTGCTTATTTTAAGTTAACTCACCATATTTCATAACTTTTCTTATTATCATCTGCTTTCTTATTGTCCTGGTTTCCTTATATCGATAATACCATTGTGATATCCTCATGTTGCCCGGTGGCTTCTCACTGGATGGATTTCCCCAAAAGGCAGCAGAACTTGCATCATAAGACTTTTGAAAAATCACAGACTTATTCTGAACCAGGTAAGAAATATTTCAGGTTGTTAAGCTATTTTATAACAAGCCAAAAATAGTTCCTTGAAATATCAACTATGAGGTATATATGGATAATTGTATAATAATAGCAACATGTATGAGAATAAGGAGATCTTCAGAAATAATGCAATTGGTAATTTTTAATTATTTCAGAAAATAACGTTTTATCTGTTGTGATAAAGCTGAATGATTAAAGCATTTTACAATAGATTTGTTTAATTTAGATTTCAGATGTTTGTTCATGTATCAAGATTTTACACAGTATAAGAAATTTTCAAATTTCTTTTCAAATTTAATTATCAAAATATGTTTTTTCTAACATCTGACATTCATTTTAATTGAGGCTGTGTTATAGACACTTGAAGCCAAAGGCACAACAGAAAGTCAGTTGTCATCACTATCCCACAGCAGGACCATGATGGCCAGGGCTTTATTTTATTTTATTGTTATTATTCATGTGTGTATATTTTTTCTTCCTTTTCTAATTATAAATTCAGAGTCATTATCCAACGCAATTGAGCTGGGATCAAGACCCCTCAGTGGGCATGAAAAAATGATCATGGATAGGCAATGGAATGCAGAATTATCTGCCTACATTATTCTTCAAAATACAGAGTACAAATAGAGCACAGATATGGATAATCTGTAATAACTTGGTATGTTGCATTGTTATTCTAAAGCTCCAAACACGTTTGCTCCCAACATCATTTGGTCTTTGAAAAATTAATATGGATCTCTTGTTTCAAATTTTACTAAAAATAGCCCAAGATAACTGCTTCAGTTTAGACCTCATTGGCAAGTCACACTCTTCCAACTCCAAAATTTTCTGAGTGCCAATTGTCTGTCTTAGCCATAAATCACACAATGATTGAGCTGGTAGTGGATGGCAGGAGACCAGATCAGTGAAGGTACAGATGATGGAGAGAAACAGAACACAGAGAAAAAACAGAGGCAAGACTGTGTATTCAGCTGAAGAGAAAGTAACGTCAGTATATGATACTCTTGAAAGTCTTAAATGGTGTCGAGAGGAGAATGCTGAGCTCGCATGCCAAAGTGAGGATAAGCAGGGTAGTGAGAGAAGCACACAAGGTCAAGGCCATGAAAACAGTACATTGATTGTACCACAAAGCGGCACAAGACATTACACAAGTAGGTACACATAGCTCTCTGGAAGAGTGTAAGCAACAGCCACGAGTAGAAACATCTACAGGACACTCTAGTAGATGCAAATGAGATAACCAACTTTGTTTATTGTTCTTGGTGCCCTGCCTTATTATAAACATTGGTAGACCACACTTTTCCAGGAAATAAATTACATGGCTGTTTCATAGGTGAACATATTTGGGAAAATAAAATTGCTCTAAAAGCTTTTATGATAGCTAGCGGACATAATATGAAATGAAAATCATAAAAAGTCCATACTTTTTCTATCCCTCTGATGGAGAAAGAAAAAATAATAGATGAAATCCCTGACAAAAAGTGCTTTTACTGTTCAAAGGGTACTTGTTTCAGAAACAGCACATTAGCATCGGATGCTTGAGCTTTCTTTCAAAGTGAAATTACTCTGAGTAACAATATTCTTCTCCCTTCTGACTCCTTTAAATAAATACGTGTAAATATAAAACTTGTTCTGTGACATGTGGTTTAATGGTTCTTTTAGCTTTAATGATTCCAGGACAAATGAAGGAGTAAAAATATGTCAATGAGAGGAAAGAGCAGAGATAGGTTAGTGGGGCCAAGGAAGTAAAGAACTTTTATTCTTTACCCCAGGATGGAGAATTTTCTGCTCTTGTTAACTTTCTTGAATTTTCTGAGACACATAAAAAAACCTTATGGACTTCCATTGCTAAAGGCATTTTTTCTTGTTTTATTAATGCTGTTTCAGGAGAAATTCACATTGCCTGATTGACAGTCAATCATGAGGTCTGGTTTCTTCCACTCTCTGCCTACAAAACCAAAGGCTGATTCTTTGATCATCTCCTGTTCTCTGACACCTATGTTCCTACCATTTTGTGTTGTTGGTATCCCTTGATGGACCGAGACATTTAACACATAGCTTTAAATCTTCCCCTACAACTCGTTTTTCTTGCTTTATTCCAATTTCTTAGACATCGTGTAAAGTTATCTTAAATAAAATGGGTCCACCCAGCACAGATGAAGTCACTTTGGTCATAGCCCATACAGAATCCTCTCTTTCTGACCAAACAAAAAAGTACAAATGATCTTTTTGACACCCAAGACCAAGTTATATAAATTCCCCAATAAGTTACCATCTGCAATCTTGGCTCTGCTTATCTCTTTCTTCTGCCTGCCTCCTTTCTTTCTTTCCTTCTTTCTTTCTTTCCTTCTTTCTTTCTTTCTTTCTTTCTTTCTTTCTTTCTTTCTTTCTTTCTTTCTTTCTTTCTTTCTTTCTTTCTTTCTTTTCTTTCTTTCCTTCTTTCCTTCTTTCCTTCCTTCTTTCTTTCTTTCTTTCTTTCTTTCTTTCTTTCTTTCTTTCTTTCTTTCTTTCTTTCTTTCTTTCTTTCTTTCTTTCTTTCTTTCTTTCTTTCCTTCCTTCTTTCTTTCTTTCCTTTCCTCTACCTCCTTCCTCTTTCTTTTACAACACTTGGGGGTTGATCCTTCTGCTCTAGGATTGGGCTGTTCTGTGACTATTACAGTGTATACACCTCTCCTGAGGACTTGGGGGACATGCACGTTCACATGCTGACCTGCGTTTTTACTACAAGTGGTCCTGAGGAGAGATTGTGATTTTGGATTTCTCAGAATTTTTTTCTCTGTCTAGTACTAATCTTAAAAAGAATCAAGTGAACTTTCTGTTCTTTCTCTTCCAGACACATTTGATTTTGACCTTTCAATGTGACCATGGAATCTTGGTTTCATACAACCAATTCCATCCCCATTTTCTCTTTTATTTATATGCCACAATTGACCTGCAGTTTTTACCCATTTGTCCACATCTGACTCAAGGTTAACCCTCTAGACTTGTCATGGCTTTATTCTCCAAATACTAGTGAATTTTTTTTTCTTATTTCTGTTTTTATTTTTAGAACAACATGATTTTTAGATGGTCTGTACCTTGTTTATCCTGGTCATGATCTATAGATATTAACCAAATGAAAAGAACAGAAAGCAAAAGTTAAGCTTCATTTCTAAGGCCTATAATTTGGTGTTAATAATAATAGTAATAATAATAAAAGATTGGCTGAAAGATTTCCAGAAATAAATCTCACATTTCTTATATTTAAAAAGGATTGCTACATTCTGGTAGGTTTTTATAAGACACAAATGTATTTTTCTTTTATTTTCAAGATGTGGTTTGATTCTTGTGGGGGTCAAGTTATAGTCTCCCAGTACCTGTTTCTGGAAGGCACACTGCCACTTGTCACTATCACTGCTGATCAAAACACCTCCCCTCAGTTAGCAAGCAGTGTTACATGGCAATCTTTTCTCCCCATGGCATTCAAGGCAAAATTGCTTAACATCATGTATGCAGAATGAAAACTCTTCATTGTCATTTAGCAAATGTCATTGCTTTGGTTTCTTATGGACATGAAATGCATTGGAACAGGTAAAACTTTTCTTGATTCTCTATTTGGTCACCGTGTAAATATAAACAAATTTGAATATGTAATTATGCAAAGAAAGGAAGGAAGACAAAAACTATCGTAAATGATTACCAGACACTAATGAGCGTGTGATTTCTATGAAAGGAGGTAAACACTCAGAAGTTTCAGATCCTCATGCTGAAACACAATTGCCTCTTAAAGAAGCAGAATTTTATTTTTAAATGCATTAAATAGTATTTGCTTCCTTAACCTGCATATATGACTAGCTTGAATACAGCAATTCCTTTTCTGAAATATTTTAGAAATATACTGGAGGAAACTGCACAGATCCATCTATTAATATAAATATATGGCCGACTGAATAAACAATAATACATGCCAGAAATTGTTCAGACTTTACAGCCTGCTTAATCCTAAAACAAGATCTCAGGAGTAAGTGCAATCACTATCTCCATAATAAAGCGTGCTCACAATTAATAGTGGGTTGAGATATAGTTCTGGAAGTAGCAACATCAGATAGACAAGCCTACTTAATTACTAAAACGTAGTAATACAAATAAGGTTTTTTTTTTTAATTTCTCTTTGCAAAAGACATCTGGCACTCCATGTATCAAACAGAGCTAAAAACTAGTAGTGGCCATTATGGAAGAGTGTGCGTTTTTCTCACAAATCCATTATGGAAACACAGGGCTGTACTTTTTCAACCAAACTCTACTAAGGAATGTGTCAAGACAACTGGTACTCACCTCTTTTAGCAAGGAGACCGTACACATGACGTTCCCCGGTTTGCCCTGCTGTCAAATCGTTGCTAATTTCTAAGCAATCTAGAGGCTTAAAACTAGTCACTGGGGGATAAGCTGAGCGAGCAAGCCCCGTGTGGTATGGGGAAGATAACGCTCCCCGCCTCCCCGCCGTTCCTCTCAGCGAGTCTGGGGTCTCGGTCAGGTTTTCGTTTGGATCAGTTAGTTTTCAGGTGGTCCCGGGCGGCCGGGACCCTCCGGTTCAGGGTCCCCCGCGGAGGACGCTGGGTATTCTCCAAGCCTCTGTCCTCACCGCGGGGAGGAGCGGATCGCTGCGCAGGGGGACAGGGGCCGCTTTTGTTTGGCCCCCGCGAGCCTTCTGAGAGTGAAAGATCCAGCTCATTCATCGCCATAACGTTCACTGGAGTTTACTGCATACCCAGAGCCTTAGTTATAATCTCAAGCGGAGAACAAGGTCCTCCTGCGACTGGCACCCAATGAGCCATGAAAGAAACTAAGTACGTTCACTGCCCTGGAGAGGCTCCAGCAGCCTCTCGGCCCTAGATCCGTATATAACAGATGGGACCAGGGTGACTGATTTAATTAGAATATTTTAATAGCAGAATGGTGGACATGACATAGCTCTATCAGTGAGGAGGCCATTAAGCCTCCCAAAGTAATTGTTTCATTGGGAGAATATGTCAAATAAAATAGATCTGCATGTACTCTATATATTTAATTTGAAGAGAATTTCCGATGATTATGGAAATGAAGTCATTATATAACATACGATAGTCATCTAAATCTTTATGAGAAATGGACCTTTGAAGCTACTCAAATATTTATCTTGTCTTATTAATTGAAAGATCCCGCTGCTCCGCGGCGCCTCTCGGGGCCTCCCTGTGACCCTCCCGCCCCGCCGTGATCCGCCAGAACGGGAAGCGGACTCGCAGTCTGTTGAGAAAACAGGCTTCTTTTGAGACATGAAAGGAAGTTCGTCAAACACAGAGCACTTATCTAGACTTAGTGAATTCTCTTAAGAGACATCAAACACAGGGAGATAGCACACTGCATCAGGCTTCTGAATACGTTTTACAAGACCAGAAAGCAAATTAATCTTTTAAAATTCTCATTATTTAACCATACAATATTTGAAGGCTTTTATTAAAATTTTCTATTAGTTTGAAATTTATACTTTCAGCATGAAGGGTTCGTACCCCTAAAAATATTATGCTAATCCCAGTGGGTGCTACATTATACATTAACTCCCAACTAGTATCTATCACTCTAATTGGAACAAATCCTGTATGTGATAGCATACAACAGGATTCCTATAGTAATGAATGCTTGGCACAGCTCAGGGCTTAGCCACATGGCGCTTAATGGAAATGGCATTAAGCACATCATAGGACGGATGTCAATTAGCCTTAGCCAAACCTCTCATTTCATTTCTGTTCAAGACAAAATGAGCATTTTGAAAAAAATTCCCCATTTATTGGAAAGGACTTAGCCTTTTCCATGTATTCCTGATAGAACTTTTTTTTTTTTTTTTTTTTTTTTTTTTTTTTTTTTTTTTTTTTTTTTTTTTTTTTTTTTTGTGAGACAGGGTCTCACTTTGTAGTTCAGGCTGGTCCTGAGCTCATTATGTAGCCCAGGCAAGCCTCGAACTCAGCAATCCTCCTGTCTCTGCCTCCTGAGGCTGGGATGACAGGCGTGAGCCACCACGCCCAGCACCCGATAGAACTATTTTTAATTTTTGTCAAATCAAAATAATCAGCAAGGTTGATGAGAAAATAAACTATTATCTGTCTCAATGACTATGTATCTAAGTGGAGATTCTTATAACAAAAAATGTCATGCTTCACCTTGAAATAGTGAGTTGATTTTTTAAAAATTTTTACCTTTATTGGTACTTTGTGTATACACATCGATCACACTCCGTATTGGGAATTTATATCAGTATGTGACAAAATTTAATTCTATTTTTTCCAATTCTCCTCCCACTCCACAATCCTGACACCCTAAATACATCAGCTTTGTTTCCATTTTTTTATTACCATCATTTTTTTCTTTAACCCTCATTACTCACCCTTCCACCATATTTCCCTTTGAATATTTTCTCTTGCTCATCAACTGGAGACTGGATAATGAAGATACGGTTTTTCTATAAAATGGAGTATTACTCTGCCTTAAAGAATAAGTTTGAGCTGGGCGTGGTGGCTCACGCCTGTAATCCCAGCACTCAGGAGGCAGAAACAGGAGGATTGCTGAGTTTGCAGCGGCTTGCCTGGGCACCATAGTGAGCTCAGGGCCAGCCTGAACTACAAAGCAAGACCCTGTCTCCAAAAAGCAAAAAAAAAAAAAAAAAAAAAAAAGAATAAGCTTGAGCTGAGCATGGTGGCTCACGCCTGTAATCCCAGCACTCAGGAGGCAGAGGCAGGAGGATTGCTGAGTTCAAGGCTTGCCTGGGCTACATAGTGAGCTCAGGACCAGCCTGAACTGCAAAGCGAGACCCTGTCTCAAAAAAAAAAAAAATGAATAAGTTTGAGTCATTTATACTCAAATGCATGTACCTTCAGGACATACTCATAAGTGAAATAAATAGGTCATAGGTGTGTAAATATCGTATCGGTTCTGTTAATGAGTTCTAGAATGTGTGATGGATATTGTGAAATAGAAAATACTCAAAGGGAAATGCGAGTTGATTTTTATAACCTGTACTTTGGTGGCACCGATCACTTGAGCAATGGTAAATTCTGGTAATCCACACCAGGGAGGGCTGAGAAAGACCCGGCTGAAGCCTAAGCTCACAGACGCCGTGGAAAGTCAGTTTCCGGGAGAGATACCGGGTGCTGCAAACAGCGAGCACCATCCAGTCAGATGCCGTGGGAGGACTAGGCCGGGATCTCCCACGCCAACCGCGGCTTCTTAGGTCCCTGAGCTCAGAGGATCCACACGATTTCTTCAAGTCCCAGCACTTACTAAATTCTAAGTGAGGAGAGAACTCAGTGAGCTCCAGTTCAAGAAACTTTCAGCCAAATGATGAGTACACAGCACACCCATGGAAAACGTAGCTACATAGCACTATGTAAGTGACTGGCAAAGACACGGATCATTTTGCTTAAATTTGAACATGAACAGATCATGTAAATTAAGAAGGTTCTTAAGCTTTTTTTACTGATGTCAATATTTCCAAAAGTAAGAATTGAGATGCAGTTATATATGTCATATCATATCATATTATATACATGTATGATAAAATATATGTGGATATATATATGTAAATGCAAAATGATACTAAAAATTATATTCAAACCAGACCATAGTGAAGAGACCACACATACTTACTGAGCATGGTATGCCAAGAATTTTCTTGATTTTTCAAATGAGGACAAAACTTCAGTCAGAATCCCTTTGTATGTTTCTTGTTTTCACATTACAATTGAACTGTCAGCAGTGTAAGAATGGATTCAACCCACAGTGGATCAAAATATTTGGAAAAAAATTTACATTTTTACTGAATAAGCACAGACTTTTCAGTGTTCCTTGGACAACACATTATAAGCACCATTTACCTAACATTTACATTATAACTGATAATAAATTATTCTAGAGAATAAATATGCAGGAGAAACTAAGTTACATGCAAGTGCGCAGCTAGGAAATGGAAAGATTTTGAACATACATGGAATACAGTTTCCTCAGGGGATCCTGGAATTAAACTGAAAATTTTGAAAGACAACTCTGTATATATTTCAGGTAGTTTATCATTTAATCAATTGGATCCACTTGAAATATTATGTTTCAGTCATTCCTAAAGGAAGTTTTTTTAATCTGACATATATATGTATATATATATATACATACAAACATATATATATATATATGATTATATAGTCCTCCTTAAATAAAACTTTCCAGAATAAATAAAGGGAGCTATGCCCAATCACAGTCCCACCCTGTGGTGTTAAGAATCGTCAGGAACACAGGTAACTCCAAGCAACCTAGGACCCAACACACAGCTCCCTGTCCTTATGCCTATGCCACACCAGCCAGTGGTTTTGTATCTGTGTTTGTCCTTGTCAGCAGTTTGCTACCACTGAATGATTCCTTTTTTTCCATGTGGCTTTCCAGGTTCTGAAGAGTTGTACAACAGCCAGCCAGCATTTCTTCCTCCATTACAAACGCACAAGTGTGAGGTGTGAGCGAAGCTGTTGTAATGTGTGTTAAGACAGGAAAACAATCAAATTCTTTCTTTCTTAAGACTGAATCTCGGCTAAAGCATTAATAGGCCATGGAAAAGAAGTGTGCCAAATGAAAAACATTTTTCTGATTCTCCTATCATAAATATGGCAAATAAAATAGTTATTTATAATGCCAATAACTGAAATAGTTCTGGGCTTTTGAGATCCTCTATAAATGTTTATTGAATTATTAAAGGAAGAAAGCCAACAAAGTATTCTGTACAAGTGTGAGAATGAGGCTAATATCTAATTGTCAGGAAAACCAAAGCTTGAGGCTGTAATTGAGGAGTAGATATTAGCTCCATCATGATCTGTCTTTTCTCTGCTTCAGACTCTGCTGAAATAAATGAATTCCATTCTAACCTGTACTATACAGTAAATTAGCTAGAGCAGTAAAATTAACCTGTTAACACAAGTTCAATAACATATTAAAAGAATCTAATTTTAAAATGTCTTAGGATCTAACACCGAACATGTATAGAGTGCTTTTAGAATCACATGAATATGAGCCCTTTTTAAAACTATGTTATCTAGTGGAAAACAAAGATATATGGAGTAAGAAATAGAAAATTAAAGGCATTAGATACAAAATAATAGACATTTAAATGAGGGGCCATATTTAATTAGTGCTATCAATTTAGAAATATAAGAGGTTAGAGGTAAAGTTGTCTGTGATTGTGTCCAAAGACCCCCAAGGACATTAAATTCTTGAATGGATTATGTTTGGCTCATGAGTTATATAGCTAATTACATATTTGCACCACAAACTGTACTTCTCAGGTGTATCTTATTGTGCCTATGTCACTAATGAAGAACTTCCCCACAAAGCTGCCTATGACATTTAGCTGACAGGATCTTGCAAATGGCTCCTTAATGATCTCTCCAGGTGAATTAATCACATTCTCACAGATCAGGAGTAATCTCTGCAGTTCAAATCCTACACAGCAGGAGGGTACAATTGCAAATTTCTGCTTCTCCACATATCTTGGAAATACTAGTTGTATATTATACAGACTTAAAAGTATATGCTAACACACAGTAGTTTACTAAATAAATATTATAAATTTATGTGTGCTTTGTAATTTTTTCAATTAAAATGTATCAGATTACCTATTCTAAATTCAGGTATTTACTAACATAATTGAGAAGTTGGACCAACTTAACATGATATTGAGATTTCCTAATGAAGAAAATACCTGTGTAATTGATTCCACATGTGGTGACATGATTAATGTTTGGTACATGAGTGATTTTTAAAATACATAGGTCAGTGTATACAGCTAGATGTATAAATTTCCATCTGTTATTTTGAGATTATCCAGTGAAGCAGCCCAGACCTGATTCTAAATATGTAAGGGGAATATAAATGTTGAAAGCATCTAAATGACTCTCTCTTCTAGAAATATATTTTTATGAGTATTAATTGTTGGAACTGAATCACTGAATGGGGGAGGAAGCGTGCATGCCAGTGGGAATGTGTGGCAATAATACAATCAATGGGATTGTACCCGGCTGGCAAAGTCACGCACACCCTCTGGAAGACGCTCTTCTGCACATGAACGCTGCTGTCTTGTTTTTCCTGTCACTGCAGCAGTGAGGCGCTCCTAGGTTTCATGGGTATTTACCTCGGCTTGTGGGAGGAAGAGTCAGGGTGATCATAACTACAGTGTTTTCAGAGTGATTATTGTAAGCTCTGTACTGTTTTCACTATTGCAATATTATTGCTCTAATTTCATAAGATACAGTAGTTTGAACATGCTTGAGCAAATTTCTGAAATCTGAAATGCTCTAAAATCTGAGACTTTTGAATGACAATATGACATCAGAAGTAGAAAATTCAACAGTGACCTCATGTGACGGGTCACCAGTAAAAGTTATTTACATTAAAACTGTTTAATGAAATTCCTTTCAGACTATGGACATAGGCTGCGTAAAACATAAATAAATGTTGTGTTAAACTTGGGTCCATCTCTAAGATATCTTGGCATGCTTATACATGCTTTCAATAATTTAAAGAAATCTGAAATTTGAAACTTATCATCCTTATCATTTTGAAGAGATGATACTAAACCAGGTGTTTGTTTATTTGTTTGTTTGTTTAGGAAACCTGGGGCACAGAGGGGCAGCTAACTTTTCAAGGCCCTGGATTTAGAAAGTGATACAGGAAGGGACTTGGTGTGGAGAGTGTGACCTTGTTTTATGTAAATGCCTTTCCCAAGCTCTCCCTCACAAGTGCAATGCTGTCAAATTGTCACTTCTTAAAGAAACCTAAATTCCCCCTTGGAATATTACTATGCCGAGACTTACTATTAACTAGAAAGTTCAGCTACTAACTGTTGAAAGGTCATTGATACTCCATAGATAATGGGATGTATCTCACTGCCAATGAAGTAGCAATGCCACACGGGAAGTTTTAAACTATAATCTCATTGTCTTGACGAGACTCCTTGCATTTTGGAACCTTTCAGGGGAAATGATGAAGGAAGAACTGGAAGAGTCCGCATCCTCCACTTTCCCTCCATGATTCTTTCGGAAGGGACTGGAGTTCTGTGGTGCAGCTCTCCTGCCTCATGCAGACATCTAAAATGAAATTCTACTTTGTGCAGTGGTACTGCTTATATGGCAGGCAGAGGAGAACAGAAATCTTGTCCAAAGAACTGTCTATACATAGATAACACATTGTGTATTCTCCCACTGTACTCGTAGAAAATATGACAGACAAGCTGACTCTAATAATACATATTTATTACCACCCAGGCCTGGAGGTAGAAACCCCAGAACCAAGATGTGGTCAGGGTTGTGCTCCTTCTGGAGCTGCTAGGAGCGAACCCATTTCTTCGCCCTCTCCTGCTTCCTGTATGACTGCTTCTTGGTCTGTTTCCTCGGACTCTCTTGCATGATCTCCTCCATCTTTTGATCTTTAATTGCAGCTGCAAACTTCATCCCTCCCTGGAGACCGTACATACTCCACATTCTGAGAATTAATGTGTGGATGTTTGGAAGGAGGAATTTTCTACCGTATATAGCTAGCAATGCAAATTAGCTTAGCTCTTAATTGATTACGTGTGATTATTTTCACTTGGCAGATTGAAGAAACTAATGCTGTTGTATGTCACACTTATCTCTTCTACAGATCAACTCAGGCTTCCATAACACAACACCTCTGAGTCGGTTCTTCACAGAGGGAAGATGGGCTTTCTCCTTATTCGCAGCTCGGGACACCCATGTGCCCAGATTTAGATGAGGGCTCCAGGGCTACGAGAGGAGGAAGACCACATTGCACGGGGCATCATGGGTAGAAGTGGTCTTTCTGATCCACGGGCTGCATCCCGGGGAACTTGGTCTGTTGTCATGCTGTCACACTCAGCATACTTTGTGATTTCCTATGTGTCTGGCTCGGAACACTTTCAGAAAACAGAGTGTGCATCTCAACAGATTCAGAATCTAAGATTTGCGGCTGGGGATTTTAGCTATGTATTATCTATGTGTCTGCACAAGCAGAATGTATCTTCCATGACCTGTTCTTTCCCTGCGTCTTTCACCCATCTGTCTTTCACAATCTTTTTATAGCCTAGTCCATTAGTTCTGATGTAAGTAATGGAGAGAAATATTGATAATTTTTTTAAAAGCTGAAAGAATGCTGCCATATAAAGCTTGTATTATTTCTATAGTAGTTATTTGGAAATAAAACTTGATACTTCATTCACATGGTATATGCATTTTTAGTGCAAGCATATTAGAAGCTGAATATTAAGTGACAGTATTTTGAATTGTCTCTCTGTTATAAAAAATAAAATAACATTGACATAATTTTAAATCATTGTATCTGATCCTTATCATGACCCCAAAGTGAGCTGGTTCTCAACTACTTTTTTTTTTTTTTTTGAGACAGGGTCTCGCTTTGTAGCTCAGGCTGGCTCTGAGCTCACTATGCAGCCCAGGCAAGCCTCAAACTCACCAATCCTCCTGCCTCTGCCTCCCGAGTGCTGGGATTACAGGCGTGAGCCACCATGCCCAGAACTGTGGTATGTGGCATTGATGGCTGGTGGGCATGAGTCTCCACACCCAGAATTGTATGTAGTTACCGGGATCGAACTCAGGACTTTGTGCTTGGGAGGCAGGTGCTGGAACCACTGAGCTAAATCTCTAGCCCGGTTCTCAACTACTTTTAAGTCATATTCGTTTAATAGCTTTGCAATGGGGATTTGAACTAATGTTTAACTTCCAAAGTAATTCTTGTTCCAGTACAATCCACCTAAAAGATTATTTAGCTTAACCTGTTCATTTTACACAAGAGAAAACTGAACTTTCCCTTTCTCTTGTAATTGGCAGAGCTAAGTTTATATAGAAAATTAATTGAAGAAAAAAATTTTATTTGAAGAGCCAGTAGAAAAAAAAATACATGATGAGGCACAGACAGTTCTTGCTTCACTTATCAAGTCTACATTATAAGTCTTCAGGGGTTTGTCCCCCCTCATCAAACATGGAAGTAGCCTAAGTTTGGAATGGCAAACTTCGCCAAATCCACTGAAGTCTGATGCATTCAACATTCCCTGTCTTAAGACTAAGCCCTGATTGATGGTTTACTCCTGGTAGATACTGATGAGATTCTTGACACTGTCGTTATCCTTGTCATTGTTCTGTTTTTGGACTTTATGTCAAATTCTATGACTCTCCTCGATGTTAATAAAAACAATGAACCAATTTATTCCACAGGTAAGGTAGACCAGTTGCCTAACAGTAGCTCAAAGCCTCTTCCAGTTGGCTCCGTTGTAAACCAAGAGATCTGCTGTTCACAGGGTCATCAGTTTCAAGGTGCAGAAACACAGCCATATGTTATCACACAGTAAGAACAGCAAGTAGAGGACAGTAATCATTTCAGTGATTTTGGGGAAAATACTGCATGTCCTCCTGCAGAAAGGGACTTGCCTCTTTCTCTGTACTGGACCCATTTCATCAGTTTTCTGGTGCTACTGTCAAGGCCATATCATATTTTACTTCTTTAACCCAACATCTACTGTGGAAATGATTTACAAAACTGAGGATTTGTTATTTATGGGGTATGTACAAGGCTTCTGCTTTACTCTCAGATTTCTCCTAAACTTCTGTAAGGTTTAGATTTTCCCATTACAGAGAGTCCAGTGAGTAGGAATACAGGCTCCTTCTTGGTTGACGTGAACTCCTAAATGCCCATAACTTCTATACCTTTCTTCTTTTTAATTATTAAGATTTGGGTTGACTGAGTTATGAAAATGGCCCAAGTGTCTGTATCTTATCATTCACACTTTGGTTTTCATTACTTGCTGTGAAGGTTTATATGTAGATGTTCTCCAAGAACCGCATGTGCTCCACTGTGTGGGTCTTGATGGGTGGTTAAATCATAAAGGTCTACAGCTTTCTGTGTGGTGAAGAGGTGGCATCTGCTCAGAATTGAAGGTCATTGTGAGAGTCACCTGCAGGGTTTGTCTTCTCCATAGTTCCTCTCTTTTCTCTACTTCTTAATCCCGTGACGTGAGCAACTATCCTCCCCTGGACCCTATTCCCTGCCTTTCTGTATCAGAGTTGGCCCACTCTGGTCTAAAATTGTAAGCCAAAATACACCTCTCTGCCTTTAAGTTGTGATCCCAGGTATTTTATCCCAATGATGAGAATGGCTAAGACACATTTTTTGAGGTCGCAAATGTATATTCTTCAGTTCCTGCAATATTTAATTCATTTTCCTTCCCTCAAAATCCATTTTAATTATTCAATGACATCAAAAGTGAATTTAAAATTTACCCTATATACAGATTTTTAAAGCTACATTTGGAAATCCAAAAACACTACTTGACTTTCAAAATTCACTTGCAATAAACTTAGTATTATTTTAATAGTTGAAGAAGAATGGTAGGGAAGGAACAACTGGAAAAGAGAAATCAGCTTAATATGTGCTGAAATACTGTCGTGCTACATTTGCGCATGACTTATTGAGTAGTCACATACTCAGGTGAACAGAAAGGCCACAGGGAATTATTCAGTACAATACTTTCAATTGTGTTTGGCAGTGAATATACTCCTGTTATAAACAAAAATAATATTTATTCATTGTAATTCTAAAATGTTATCCACAAGACATAAAATTTCAAATATCCTTTGTATCTTCCTCTGATATACTAAAATGATTTTTAATTTGTTTAAATGTTGGGTTGTGCTATATTTGAAAGTATCCAGAAGCATTTACTAAGGATCCATTTTTGCTTTATATTATCTTTCTCTTATCCAAATTAATGCAACTCCTATGTCTGTATTATTGTACACTATGATATTTAAAGATATGTAACCCTGTTACAATGTTCACATCAAATTAGTAGATATAACACCTGCTTGTCAGTTGGATAGCTTTACACTAAAAATTATGGCAATTAGGTGTCAAGTCTTCAAACA
>PVIC010013409.1:0-38126 GCA_004025085.1 Thryonomys swinderianus
TTCTTCATATGTTTCTTAGCTGCTTTAACTTCTGCCTCTGAGAAGTGTCTGTTCATTTCAGATGCCCATTTTTGAATTGGGTCTTTAAACTTGGGGAGGCTGATCTGTTTAAGTTCTTTATATATTGTAGATAATAGCCCTTTGTCTGATAAACAGCTAGTAAATATTTTTTCCCATGTTGTTGGTGGTCTTTTGGCAGGGTCAGTGACTTCTTTTGCTGTGCAAAAGCTTTTCAGTAGGATGAGATCCCATTTGTTGATTCTTTCTGCTAGTTCTTGTGCTATAGAGGCTTTATTCATAAAGTCTCTGCCTAAGCCAATGTCTCCAAGAGTTTTACCTTATCTGTTTTCCAGCAGGCTTATTGTTTCTGTTTTAATGTTTAAGTCTTATATCTATTGTGAGTTTAATTTTGTTCGTGGTGAAAGAGATAGGTCTAGCTTTAGCTTTTGGCAAGTTGAAGCCCAATTTTTCCAGCACCATTTGTTAAAGAGGCTGTCTTTCCTCCATTGAGGATGTTTGGCTCCTTTGTCAAAGATAAGATGGCTTAGAGTATCTGGGGTTGTTTCTGCGTCTTCTAATCTATTTCACTGGTGCTCGGGTCTGTTACTTTGCCACCTGATCTCTTCTTTAATCATATCTTTCACTGTGGACAGTATCTTTGTTTTCATCTTAGAGATCAGTTCTGATTTCCATTTTACTAGATTTGCTTTTGTTACTGGCTCAGAGAGTTCTAGTGATTGCGTTTCAATTTGCTCCATTTCCCTTTTCCTTGAATTCTCCTTTGGTGATGATCTTTATATCTAGGTTCTTGAATTTTTTTCTCATTTCTATTATGCTGGCCAACACCAAAAGTCACTGCATGACCTAAGTGGCGCTTACCCAGACTTGTCTAAACAGGAATGGAGGTCCTGTGGGCTTCTGGTCTGGATCTGATGGCTATTTCCTTGTTGATTCACAGGACTAGATCACAAATTTTAACTATCAATCCCTTGTTGAATGTTGATATTCCAAATATCTTCTCCCATTAGGTTGCCCATCTGTTGAGTTTATCTGTGGCATTGCTTTTTAAACTCTAGCATACATCAGAGTCTCATGAAAGGCCTGCTGAACAGTGCTGGGCCCCACCCCAGGGTTTCTGATTCCCTGGAGCAGGGCCTATAAATGTGCCTTTCTAACCAGTCCCCAGGTGATGCTGATGGTCCAGGAACCACACTGAGAGAATACCTGGCCTCGGGTGAGTTCCTTTAAACTTGTTTTATTGAACACATTGCTTAATTTTGATGTTTTCAAATATTTTATCCTTATTTGACAGATGAGGGAGCTGGAGCTGAAAGAGCTAAAGTAAATGAGCCAAGGTCCCTGGTGAGTCCCAGTTTGGACTCATATCCTGCCAACTCAGAGTATTTGCTTTCCAGCCTCTCTCCTGACCTGCCTGCAGCTTTGGGGATGTGTAATGTCACAGGGAGCCTTAGGAAGTTCTCAAGTGAGCCAATCACAGATGGAAAAGTTGACTGGGGAGGGGCAGGAACAGAGATTGGGGGAGCTCTTAAAGGCCTGCAAGAGAAGTTCAGAAATTGCCTACAGTCCCAGCCAGGGCACAGAGATAGAAGTGCTGAGAGGTAATAGGGCACGGTGCTTGCACCACAGCTCAGGGGATGGAGCAATTTCCCTCCTACCCCAAGAAAGTCCCTACCCTCCCCGGAACTACTGTCTTACCAAAGCCATGTAACCCTTTGGTTTCAGAGGTCCAAAGGGTGTTGGCTGTGGTGGCCCAAGCACTGTTCACAGAAACTCTGCTCATACTTCCTCCTGCAGCATCCAAAGACCCTGCCGGGGTCATTTCCTATCATGGTTCAGTTCCTGTCACTGTAAGAGGGGAAAACCCACTAGGGGGAGGGCAGCTGGTTCCCAATGACCTTGAGGGAGTAGTGCAAGTATGGAACTTCCCCGTCAGCTGAATCCCCTGGAGACAGCTCAGACTTGAGCACAAGTGGTAAGGCTGTAAAATTCTCCCTCGCTGGCACCCTAGGTGGGGCTTCTTCCATTTGAGAGCTCTAGAACTTCTTATTCTGCCCAGCTGGCCCTTGCCCATCTTTCCCAACTGTGCAGAGAGGAGCCCTGGGAGCCTGTACTTTAGTCACCACACATTTAGAAAGCACCTGCTCTGTGCCAGGCTCAGTGGAAGACACTAGGTGGAGATACAGCACTGTTCCTTCCCTGGCCACATAGTCTGGAGCAGAAGGCTGGACGTCAGACCTCCACAGTACTAAGTTCTTGGCAGCAACATCAGATTGAGGAACCAGCCTTTTCTGGGAAATCTGCAAAAGCCTCTGAAGAGAAGGCGATTTAAGAACAAATGCAGATTTGGCAGGTGGGGATTGGACAGGACTGGACAGAGGTGGAGGAGTGAGAGGGAGCACAGTGCACTCTGAGCCTGGCAGCCAGCTAAGACTCATGCAGTGCGAGTAGTCAGTGAGAGGGGCAGGCTGATGGGTTTGGATCCCAACACTGCTGCCAGGCAGGTGACCTTGGAAAGTCCTTGAATGTCTCTGTGCCTCTGTGTCCTCATCCTTAAAATGGGGATAACAATAGCATCACCCTCACATAGTCTAATAGGGTGTTTGTGAGGTTTAAACACGATAGTCTGTAGCAAAGTACACATAGAATGTGCTCAGTATACATGACTGTTATTAGTTCTGTGGAGCGTGAGGTAAGTGAGTCGAGGGGCAGGGTGAGTGGGCAAGAGAGAAAGCCAGAAAAGTGGGCATGTTGAGAAGGCAGACAAGAAAGTACCAGCAACAGGGAGTGGCCTAGAGGTCATGTGTTTCTCCATTCTGTACAGAGAATGAAGCTGCTGAGGAGGATGGTTGGGGAGGAGTCCCGGGAGCAGGGGAATGGGCCAGGAACTGGAACAAGGACCCTGACAGAGGCTAAGAGCTTACTCAGGTGAACAAAAGGAAGGAAGAAGAGAGCATAGGTTCAAAGAGGGAGAGAGAGGAAGAGGATTCCCTCCTGGCTCAGAAATATAGCCACTTACACACATCCTTTGATTAGACTCATCCATTCACCCATCCACTCATTCATTCACTCCACAACTATTTATGTAGCTTTTAAGCCCCAGCTTCTTGGGACCGACATTCTAGTTGTTTACAATACTATGAAACAAGGGGTGGGGATTTACTTCAGTGGTTCCAGTGTCTGCCTCACAAGTACAAGGTCCTGACTTCAATTGGCAGTACCACGTACCACAATGCCGGACATGGTGGCTCATACTGCATCCCTGTAATCCCAACACTCAAGAGCAGAAGCAGGAGGATTACTATGAGTTTGAGGCTTGCCTGGGCTACAGAGTGAGTTCAAGGGCAGCCTGACCTACAATGTAAGACCCTGTCTCAAAAAGCTAAAAAAAAAAAAAAAAAAAAAAAACCACTATGAAACAATATTACTTGCAGCTTTTAGGTATAATAACCACCCAGTTAGGCCTAAATGATCACAAGTTGATGCCCTATTGCTGGACTCAGGATAGAGATCCAAGTTCACTCCCAGGAAGTCTTCTGCTTATATACATGAGTGGAAAGAGATGGGAAAGAAAATCAGCAACTTTGTCTCTAACAAGAGATTAGAAACAAACCTAATTTTGAATGATGTGGAAGTAATTAGGGAAATGGTGGCTTACACAGCGTTAGAATACTATGCAGGCATAAATAAGGACAATGTAGTGCTCTTGTGGAATTTATATGGAAGATGGAGCAAAACAAGACCAAACAGACATCTCTGGAGTACTATACCCTTGACAATACTGTCTAGTTGTTTAAAGAATAGGATATGGGGCCAGAGATTCAGCTCAGTGGTTCCAGCATTTGCCTAGCAAGTGCAAGGTCCCTGGTTCGATCCCCATAACCACACACAATACCAAGCATGGTAGCTCACGCCCACTGGCAATCAGTACCACACACCACAAATGCCAGGCTTGGTGGCTCAAGCCTGTAATCCCAGCACTCAGGAGGCAGAGGCAGGAGGATTGCTGAGTTCGAGGCTTGCCTGGGCTACATAGTGAGCTCAGGGCCAGCCAAAAGTACAAAGTGAGACCCTGTCTCAAAAAAAAGAATAGGAAATGTATTGGTGTATAGTGGAATAATTCTGGAAGAATACACAGAACAGGTTGTGGTTGTTGCCTCCGAGCTGAGGGAGTTGTTGGCTGTAGATTAAGGGGGGTTTCCCACGATATGCTTTAAAAGCCAGGGATGAATGTGTATTATAGCAAAGCCATTTTTAAGAATCACTGCTCTACTATTGCAATATTTCTTGACCTCTGTTGACACCATCTGCTTCCATATTTGTCCTACCTCCCCACCCACACCCCAACGCATAGACCCACATGCAGATCTTTTAAGGGCCAGGCTCATTCTGACTCATTTCTGTACTCGCTGGAGCTCAGCACAACATCTGGAACAGAGCAGGTGCGTGGAAAATTTAAATATGCGCTCACAGTGACCACCTACTCCACAATGCCCTCAGTGAGTCCCCCATGGAGGAGGTCGCCTGCATGATGATATTTCCTCTTGCTCGCTTGGAGGATCACTTGCTTTGGGGGAAGCCAGCCACTAAAGTGGCACATGCAGGTAGCCACGTGTGTGGGCTGGCTTGTGAAGGACAGGGGCCTGTCAGCAGCCGTTTAACTGAGTCACCTCGGAACCTCCTCCAGCCACCATTAAGCTGCAAGATGGCGGAAGACCCAGCTGGTACATGGCTGCAGCCTCAGGGGAGACCCCATGCCAGAACCCTTGAGCTAAACCGCTTCCAGAGTTTTGACCCATAGAAACTAGGAGAGAATAAATGTTTACAGTGCTTTAAGTTGCTAAACCCGGGGGTGACCTACTACACAGCAATATGTAACTAATATAATCAGCAAGCTTTTATTAAGCACTTATCGTGTGCCATTTCAGTGTGGGATGTAAGAAAAAAAAGACATGGTTGTGTCCTCAAGGGTGAAGATGTATATCCATCTTTCCTAGACTCATGGATTCCTTCAACCAACATTTGCTAAGTAGTTATTCTTTATCTGGCTCTGTGCTTAGTTCTAACTTGCAGGATGTTGGCAATTTCGATACATGGTAGGGCAAGGGAGAACCTTGTGCTGTGATGGGAATGTGGGATTTAAGTTACATACATGTGGTGCTATGCCTGCCTGACAAGCAGAAGGTGCTGAGTTCAATTCCTGGTGCCAGAAATAGAAAAAGTTATATAGATGTATGTGTAGTTGTAAAAACTCAGTAAATCAACACTTAATTTTGTGTCCTATGTTAAATGTCATAGGTGTTGTGCAGCAATTGAAATGCATTTGGGAAAAAAAGAAGACAATCAGGTTGGAGTTATAGCTCAGTGGCAAAGAGCTTGCTTAATGTAGAGAAAGCCCTGAATGTGATCCTCAGCAGTGCACACAAAAAATAAAAAGGAATTAATGGACAGATGAGATAAAGAGCAGTGGTAATGCTATGACAGAATGCAAGTGGTGACTGTAGGAATTTCACTGCAAGAATCTTTGAGTTTTTCTGAATGGCCATCAGTTTCTGCATTTGTCTCCCTAATTGGATTAAAAGCTGTTTAGATGCATATTAACCCTGTAATAAACTTCACTAGAATCAAAGAAAGAAGAGTTTGGATCGCAGCATGAGACTTTAACTGGTTACTCACCTTTAGAAATTTTTCATAAGAAAATGTCGGAGGAAAGGACACTTGATAACTATATACACCAACTCCCATATTTGTTGATGTTGCTCTTATTATTATTATTATTACTTTAGCTACACAAATAAAACTAAATGTATTCTAGTTTAGAAAGGAAAAAGGCTGAGACTGGCATAGTAGCACTACCCTGTAACCAGACTTTGAGGCCAGCCTGGGCTACATACAAGGTCAGGACCAGCCAGACTACACAGCAAGACTTTGCCTCAAAAAACAAAACGAAACCCACCAAAAAAGAAAAAAGCCAAATATGGAAAAAGTCAACTTCCTCCCCAAATGTCTCTTTCCTCTTTGGTGACACTTGTTTCTTGTGGGCTATATAGCTTTCAGACCTTTCTCTGAACATTTATATATAGGCATGCATATATAGGCAAATACAAAATACATTTTTGAAAGAAATATGCACTCTATACTCTCATGCAAGTATGTCTGGAGTTAATTTGCATGCCACCCCCCACTGCACCCCCTCTCGAGGTGCTGAGTAAGGATGTGGTGTCTTCAAGATGTAAGGCTTCATTCCTGGGGGGAGGCGCTTGCTGGAGCAGCACTGCAAAGTCAGAAGGGCTAGGACTCTGGCCAGATCTCCTAGCCACCAGGCCCATGTGCCACTGAATGGCAGCATGGCAGCACTGGCCCCCTTGTCCTGGCAGAACACAGTGTGCAGGTCTGGTTCTGCCCCTCCAGAGAGGAGCAGTGC
The DNA here is from genome assembly GCA_004025085.1 of Thryonomys swinderianus. NCBI lineage: Eukaryota > Metazoa > Chordata > Mammalia > Rodentia > Thryonomyidae > Thryonomys > Thryonomys swinderianus. Next base: position 6,443 of record PVIC010013409.1, read on the forward strand.
ACTGGCACAAGGAGGAAGTCCTCAAAGGACTTCCTCTTTTCTTGGCCATTGGGGAAAGGGGGTGTTGTGAAACAGAACCGGAGTCCTCCAGCCCCCTGGGGGAGCCTGTCAGATGGAGATGGCTCCACAGCTGGGGGCAGAAAAACAACTTTTCGGGCTTTCCCTGGCATCCCCCATAGGCTCTAAGTCCTGCCCTTCCTCTAAGCAGGAGGAGTTCAGGTGGTGCCTAGGGCTGGGAAGCTGGAGGTCGCCTAGGCCCCTCTCCACCCTACCCCACCCGAGAAAGCCCCAGCTTCCCTCCTGCTGCTGCCTTGTCTTCTACCTTGTCTATGCCTGGGGCACATAAACCTTTAGGGCTCCTCTAACAGGGCAAGCTCTTCCTCCTCCAAGCCATGGCAGGCTGGCCCTACTGTGTGCAGTGTCTCCCCTGATGTGCTGCCGGTATCCTTTAAGCCTCTACTCACTTGTATTCCCACGTGTAAGATGTCCTCTGGGGCGCTCCCAGGCTGGACGCAGCACCCCTCCCCGCAATTCTCCACTCTGCATCTAAGTTAGCAGCTTCCGCATTTATCTCCTACTTGGATTAGAAGCTGCTTTAGAACCAAGACCATCCTTGTCTGTTTTGTGCTCCCAGACCTGGGCTGAAACACACATGTTAGGTCCTTAATAAACTTTACTAGAATTAAAGAAGAAAGACTTTGGATCCCAGCACCAGCCTTTACTAGCTACTCATAAACTTTGTGCTTCTGTTTCTTTATAAAATAGGCACATGAGTACCACCTCCACAGAAGTTGCAAAAAAGCAGAAGGGGTAGACACCCGGCAGTTTAAATGTGAAAATGTGTCCCATGGTGATGGTGGTGACAAGTTCTCTGGAAAAAGACAGAGCACAGCAGGAGCTAGAGAAGCCCAGAGGATGGTGGAGGGACCTTGCTACAAAGCCAGGTCAAAAACTGCAGGGGCCTGTCCTGAGTTTCCAGAGACAGGTGCTCTTGGGGGTTCCTTTGTGCCTTTGGAAAAGGAGGGCAGCAGTGAGCTCGCGTCTGCTGGAGCGTTGCTGTTAAATGATCACCGGCTATTTTGCAAATAAAAAGAGAAACAGTTAAACTCAGTCTGAAGTAGACTGCTGCTTTCTCTTCCTCACTCCAACTGGTTTTGAATATGGAATGATCAAGGTCCCAAGGAATTAAAAATATGACATGCAAATGCCCCTGGAGATAGGAAAATATATTTCAGAAAAGGCCAGAATCTGACCCACCTCGAGGTGCAGCCTGCACTTTCCAACCTCCCCTCCCCCAACACAGACTGCGTTTTGTGCAACTTTACAACACAGCTGTCGGAGACACCCCAGGAGCACACCCCTGTGGTTTTGAGCCCCAGCTTTGCCACTCATTGACGTTTGAGCTCAGGCAAGCGTCTTTACCTCGGAGCCATCTGCTTATAACCATGTCTATTTATTTATAAGAGATAAATGAGACGATGTAAGTGAAGACGCCTGCAGACTCAGGAGACAGGATCTTTGATTCCACTTAGCAGGTGAGGACAGGCCAAGAGGATTTGCCCAAGTCCCCTTGATGATAGGGAGTCAGGTTCCCATGGTTTGCTGACCCCCTTCTCCACCCTGGCCCCACCATCAAGTGCACACGGAACATAATTCTTAACTCCTAAAACAAATATGCAAACAAAGGAATAGAGCTGGAGATTTAACTCAGAGGTACCACAGTTGCCTCAAAATTGCACGGTTCTGAGTTCAATCCCTAGCACTGCCAAAAGAAATAATAAAAAATAAAGTTAAAAGATATTTAAAACCCTGCCCAGCCCTTGCAATTCGATCACATCCAAGATTCTTTGTTTCTTTAAAAAGTTTTTATGCTCTTTGTAAAGAGCTAATAATATATTTAAGTGGTTCACAATGCAAGACCACAGGGCTCCACAGTTCCTCTCCCTGGAAGGAACCACTGGGACTGTTATGTGTGGGTCCTTCCTGGCTCAGCCTACGTGTCGGCTAGCAAATTCCCACAAGCGCTGGTTCAACTGTTCTGCATAGATGGTAAAATATGATACAAGTTGTTTCAAGCCTTGCCTTTCCTCCATTTATTTGTATGTCTTGAATTGCAGTTTGTATACCATGCAGTTCACTTATTTAAGTTTTACAGAGCTGTGTTTCTTTAGGTGCTTTTACCATCATCATGGTTGTTTTAGAACATTGCCATCATTACCCCAGACTTAAGAACACACTGCCCAGGGCCAGAGATTTAACTCAGTGGTTCCGGCACCTGTCTAGCAAGCACAAGGTCCCTGGTTCGATCCCAGGTAACCACATACAACAATACCAGGCCTGGTGACTCAGGCCCACCAGCACTCAGCACCACATACCACAATGCCAGCCTTGATGGCTCATGCCCGTAATCCCAGCACTCGGGAGGCAGAGACAGGAGGATTGCTGAGTTCAAGGCTTGCCTGGGCTACCTAGTGAGCTAAGGACCAGCCCTAACTGCAAATCAACACCCTGTCTCAAAACAAAAACAAAAAACACTGCCCATTAGCAGCTTAAAGTAACCACTAATCTGCTCTCTATTCCTACAGATTTGCTAATTCTGGGAGTATTATATAACCAGAATTATATGGTCTTTTGGGATTTACTTTTTTATGTACCATAATGTTTTCAAACTTTATTTAAATTGTAGCATATATCAGCACTATTCACTTCTTTACTGCCATTATATTCCTTTGTATGGATATGCCACGTTTTGTTTGCCCATTCATTAACACTGGGGCTGCTTCTGCTTTTTAATAAATAGTGCTGCTATGAATACTTTATGGGCTGATCTTTGTGCAGACATATATTTTTTAATTACCTTGGATATATACTTAGGGGTGGGATTGCTAGACCATATAATAATTCTGTGTTTAACCTCTTGAAGAGCTACCAGGTGATTGTTTTCCAAAGCAGCTTTACCTTTCACATTCCTATGAGTTCTAATCTCTCCACAGTCTCACTGGTACTTGTAACTGTGTCTTTTTCTGTTATACCTATTCTATTGGATGTGAAGTAACATCACATTATTATCTTAATTTGCATTTTCCACACAATTAGCGATACTAGGCATTTTCCACGTGTTTATTTGCCCACTTTTAAATTGTTATTTTCTGGGCCAGAGATTTAGCTCAGTGGTTCTGGCGCCTGCCTTGCAAGTGCAAGGTCCTGAGTTCAATCCCAGTAACCACATACAATGCTGGGCGTGGTGACTCATGCCTACCAGTCATCAATACCACATACCACAGTGCTGGGTGGGGTGGCTCACACTTGTCATCCCAGCACTCAGGAGGCAGAGACAGGAGGATTGCTGAATTCGAGGCTTGCCTGGGCTACATAGTGAGCTCAGGGCTAGCCTGAACTACAAAGCGAGACCCTGTCTCAAAAAAAAAATTTTTTATTTTCTGCTTCTTTTTGTGTGTTGTTTATTGCAAGACCCCAGCCCCTTGTAAGAATTGTGACTTGTAAATACTCCCTTTCATCCTGTGGGCTGTCTTTTCATTTTATTGGTAGTCTCATTGGCAGAACTAGAGTATATTAATTTTGATGAAATCCATTTTCTCTATTTTTCTTTTGTCACTCATATCACATTCAAAAGACTTTGCCTAACCCAAGGTCAGAAAGATTTTCTTTTATATTTTTTCTAAGAGTTTTATAATTTTGGCTCATACCTTTTACCCCATGATACATTCAAATTCTTTTTCATATATGGCACATCATAGAGATCAATTTCATTGCTTTGCATGTGGCTATCGAGGTGTTTCCAGATCATCTGTTGAAAAAAAAATGAAACTTTCCTTCACTGAATTGTCTTAGATGCTTGTTGAAAATAGCCTGGCCATAAATGTGAGAGTTTATTTCCCAATTCTTAGTATCCAAATCCAGGCCATGTTTTTTGTTTTGTTTTTGTTTTTAGTTTTTGAGTCAGGGTCTCACTTTGTAGTTCAGGCTGGCCCTGAACTCACTATGTAGCCCAGGCAAGCCTCAAACTCACAGAAATCCTCCTGTCTCTGCCTCCCAAGTGCTGGGATTCAGGCGTGAGCCACCACACCGCCATTGTGGTATGTGGTACTGGGGATCAAACTCGGGACCTTGCGCTTGCCAGGCAGACACTGGAGCCACTGAGCGAAACCCCTGGCCAGGCCATTTAGTTTATGTCCACTCTTTCCACACTGGAAAGCAGTGTGGTGGTGACTGTCCTGTGTATTCCATGGCTCTCTCTGCCCTTTTCTCTCTCTCAGCTCTTCTGCTTGTCATTGCCACCACTGTGGCCCTGTCCCCCTCATCTTGCCCTGGGGACTCACTGGGCTCCCTGCTCCCCTGCTGCCCCTCCACTCCACTCTCCACCCACAGCCCCATGGATCCTGTTAAAATACTCAATGTGATTCACACCTCTTCTCAAATCCCTCCATAGCCTCTCTTCCTGTCAATTAAAATTTAAGACGGATACCAAGACATCCAGGGCCTTCACAGTCTGGCCCCTCTCCCTCCCCCACATTTTGTCCCTCACTCTCCCCCATGCCCACGTCTCTGCCATACTGGCCCCATGTTCTGTGTCCCTTCTCAGGGCCTCTGCTGTCACTCCCCTGGCTCATTTCCACAGCTCGGCAGGCCCCACTCTCATGCCGCCTCCTCCTGGACTCTCCCTGGGCCACTCTGTGTCCCTCAGACCACAGCTCTTCTCCCATCTCCACCTTGCCCCTCGTCCTCCTTTCCTTTGTTATTAGCCATATCATCCCCACCCATACAATGTGTTTTCAGTATCTATGTTGGTGCTGGTCCTCAGAAGGAGGCCTCTTTTCCTGGCTGCTCACACAGGACACTTTGCTTTCTCTGGAGGGAATGACACAAGAAAAAGCCGGACAAGAGCCACAGAGTCTATCGTGACTGAACCCCAGAAATTACACTCTCCTTTCCCCAATATCTAGTGGGTGACACCGAAGGAATAAATGAATGAGCTTAAAAAAAAAAAAAAAGTTTGCCCCTCCAAAGACTAGGAAGGCAATGCTTTAGGGTAAAATTTGCAATTATATAACTGGTTTTTTGGTGCAAATATCCAGATTAGCTAATTTTTTTTTTTCTTTTGAGACAGGGTCTCACTCTGTAGTTCAGGCTGGCCCTGAGTTTACTAAGTAGCCCAGGCAAGCCTCGAACTCAGCAATCCTCTTGTCTCTGCCTCCTGAGTGCTGGGATTACAGGCGTGAGCCACCACACCCAGCACTGTGGTATGTGGTATTGATTGCTGATGGGCATGAGTCTCCACGCCCAGCATTGTACATCGTTACTGGGGAGGGGATCAAACTCAGGACCTTGCTCTTGCGAGGCAGGTGCCGGAACCACTGAGCTAACCCTCCAGGCCTGTACATAGATTTTTATTGCAACATTACGTTAAACAAAAAAGCTTTCGGAAATTGTCTATAACCAGCATGTTTCAGATGTCTGTAGTCCTTTGCCAGCAGAATGATGACTTTTGAAAGGAGAGGTAGCTAATGCTGATGAAAACCCTATAGTGTCCCCTGCACCTTTGCTGGGACCTGCCTGGCTCCTCCTGGAGGTTCTAGTGGCTGGAGCATGAGGGAGGCCAGAAGTGCTGGAAATTAATAACCTCCAGGGTATCTTTCACCCAGTGTGGCGCTCTGGCAGGATGGCTGATAGGTTGGGAGGCTACACTGCCTCCAGGTTCCCCAGCAGAACTGAACCCAGCTGCCCACAGTGGTAACTTCTTGACACGCCTCCTTTAATTTGCTCCCTTCCCTTTTCTGCCTCATTCATTCACTTCTGGACCAGTTTTCTGTATTATACATTATTTATTCTGTACATTATTTTCATTTAAGTCTGTATCCAGGCTCTGCTTCCGAACTCAAGGCTATTGTGTGACACCAGAGATTGGTAAGAAAGTGGAGAAGGTGGGAGAGAGAATGGAGCGGAGGCCATTCTGCCAGCATTTGTCACTCATGGCCAAGCAAGTCTTCATGATGTTCTCTCGCCCGTTCATAGGGAATGTGGATTAAGGTTTCCACTGAGGGACTGCTCACACTAGTGCAACACTGTGTACAGTTGAGGTGTCTGTGACCAGGAGAATGAAAAAATAAAATAAAATAGGAGGCAGGAAACAATGACTACAGGACTGTGACCTTCAACAGATATGAATAATATCAATAGAGTAAGAAACTGAATATCATTTAAGTGAACACACACACACACAATTGCTTATTTATACAAAAAGGGCATATATATATATATATGCAAGCACGTGTACCGAACACGTAAGAATAGGATTATTGCTTCTCTTTCGTGGTTCTGCCCTCTTGGAGGCCATATCTGGAAACATGGGAGGGGAGTTGCCACTTGGTCTAGTTAGTAGAACCCAGGAATGCTACTAAACATCCTACTGTGTGCAGGATAGTCCATCACAATAAACAACTGTGGCCCGGATGCTCGCAGTGCTCAACTTGAGAGCCCATCACACCCCAGGCTGGGGAAGGGTGCCCAGCAAGGCACAGCTGAATGAATGTGCCGTGTGGGAGTGAAAGGGAGGTGACAGTGAATGGGACTGGCTGGAAGCAGGGGGAACAAACGGACATGGTAAGGTCTAAGTCCACTTTGGAAGGCTGTTCCCCAGAATTTAGGGTGACAGCCCTGTCCTTCCCAGAAACAGAAGCCCTCTATGCTAGCACGGCACAGGGCACCACCACATCCATCTCCTGCCTCAGTAGCCTCCAGCCAGACTTGAACCGTCTTGCCCTGGGGAACTCTGAACGTCTGAATCCTGCCTAAAACGAACCCCAGAGGCTCCTGTAGGAGGGCAGCGAGGAGAACTTGCATAACGTTTGCATAGCGTGGGAAGATGGAAGGGAAATTGCTGACCACAGAAGGGCAGGAAAGTTGAGGACACAGCGCAGAGAAGGGTCGGGTGGGAGGGGAGGGATTGGAATGGGAGAATGGGCCGGAAATTGGCAGGGAAGGCTTTAGACTCTTAGGTGGGTGATGGGCTGGGGCGGGGCCTTCTGAGCAGGTTTAGACTGAAGAATCCTTTGATAAATGGAGTTAGAATCCCTTAAGGGTTGGAATTTTTGGATGGGTGGAATTAGAATCCTGGAGATTAAAACTCTTAGGAGAGGGAGTCACCTAGGAACAATATTAGAATTCCTGGAGTTAGGGTTACACATCTTGAGGGCAGGGCTAGAATTTTTTTTTTTAATTGCTTTTTGGAGACAGGGTCTCGCTTTGTAGTTCAGGCTGGCCCTGAGCTCACTATGGTGCCCAGGCAAGCCGCCGCGAACTGAGCAATCCTCTTGTCCTTGCCTCCCGAGTGCTGGGATTACAGGCATGAGCCACCGCGCCCGGCACTGTGGTATGCGGTGTTGATTGCTGGTGGGCGTGAGTCTCCACGCCCAACATTGTATGTGGTTTCCGGGGATCGAACTCAGGACCTTGCACTTGCGAGGCAGGCGCCGGAACCACTGAGCTAACCCTCCGGCCCTAGAATTTTTTTTTTTTTTAATTATTAGTTACCCAGATCAGCGAGCTCATTTCGGCGTTTTGGTGCACACACATAACATACATTGATATTCCCCCCTTTGCCTTCTTCCCTTTCTCTCCTCTGCCCTTTCTCTAATAGTCTGTCTACGCTCCCTCCTTCCATCCCTCTTTCTCTTTCTCCATTTGTTCTCTGATCCTCTTCCCTCTCCCATATTTCTCATATGAGAGGTCACATACGATAGTTGGCTTTCTGCTGGTGGCTTATTTCACGACAGTGTCCAATTTCACCCATTTCCCTGCAAACGACATAATTTCATTCACCTTAACGGCTGAATAATATTCCATTGTGAGGGCTGAACCCTTCCTTTGGCTGAGTTAGAATCCTCGAGGCCAGGACTAGGCTCTTGGAAGAAGAGCGGGTGTTGCGTTGTTGGACTCGGAATTAGAACCTTTAATCACATGGTTAGATCCTTGGCGGGGTTAGAATGCATTACAAGAGGTGTTAGGGTCTGGAAAAGAGACCTTCAGGCTATTTGGCAGACGGGTTAACACCGGATCTGGCTCCTGGGAGGCAGGGTTAGAAACTCCGGTGGGTGGAGTTAAAACAATTCTCTGGAGGCGGGATCAAGACCGTGGTAGCAACCTGAGGTTAGGATCCGCCCGGAGTTGGTCGTGACCCGGGGTGGGGTCTGACTCTAAGGGGCGGGGTCAGGGCACATCGGGGCGGGGTTGGTGCGGCTCAGGGCGCGGCCAGGGCGCCCGGTCTGGGTTGCTTCTGGGACCGCCGCCGAGGCTCGGAGGCAAAAAGCCGGGGGGGGGGACGCGCCGGTCCGCGCCATCGAGCCCGGCAGCCCCGCGGAGAGCCTCCCGTGGCCGGGCCTGAGTCCGTCGGTGCAGTGCTGCGCGGGCTCCCGGGCCCGGAGACCGCGGAGCTGGGGGCGCGCTTGAGCTGCGAGGATCCGGGCCGCCCGACGGACGACGGCGAGCGGGCGCCCAGGTGAGGGGCGTCGGGACTGGGGCAGCTGCGATGCGGGCCGGCGGGTGCAGCTCTTCCGCGGACGGAGGGGTCCGGGGCGCGGGTGGGGTGCAGTGGCCCCCCGGGGGCGGAAAGGGGCAGGACGTCGGCGAGCCGCACGGGCGATCGGGCTCCAGGGTCTGCGCGAGCCAGGTGCCCAGGTGAGCGAGCGCCAGCAGGAGTGGGTCTTCTCCGGGCCGTCCAAGTTCTCCTGCTGAAAGTAAGGGGGCAAAAAGCGAGAAGCGGCAGGGGAAGGCCTTCGCGGTTCCCAGCGCCGGGTGGGTGACAGGTCACGCCGGGTTGGCAGTGGGCGTGGGGAAGGGGGCAGCTGGGCAGAGGCGTGACCTGCGAGCCACACCCGGCGGTGCACCTGGGCGCTCAGCACCCTCCTCGCTTCTCCCTCCGCCCTCTCATCCTGTCCCTTTGGCCGCCAGGCCCTGGCAAGTCCAGGTGTCACCGCAGAACATCTAGGACAAAGAGCACGCACATCTCCCAGTCACTTTCCTGTTTGTGAGACCGTGGCGAGTCGCTATCCCCTCTGGATTAGTTTCCTCATTTGTAAAAAGGGGCTGTTGTAAGTCTTCCCCTGGGGTTGTGTGAGCTAGAATATGATGTTTGTGGCAGTTCGATGCGGTGGTCAAAGGAGGGGACTGCCGGGGCAGATTCTCTCCTGGACCCTCTCTAGGGGTTTGGTCCTTTCTGTGCCTCTGTTTCCACAGCTTCAGGATGGAAATGATAATATTAACGCAGGCTGAGTGTTCCTTATCTGAAATACTTGAGACAAGAGGTGTTCAGGATTTCAGATTTGTAGATGTTGTCAAGTACAGAGTGTTTCATATACATTTTATACACAGAGACTGAAAGTTATTTATACATTTTTAGTGTGCTTACATTTTTGGGGGTGCAATGCAGAGACTGATTGAACCTTGAGTTATTCTACTACTGAGCTACATCCCCAGCCATTTTTATTTTGAGACCAGGTCTTGCTAAGTTGCCCAGGTTGGCCTCGAACTTTGAATCCTCTTGCCTCAGCCTCCCATATAGTTCAGATTACAGGTGTGTGCCACCATACCCAATTTGGTGTGCCTACATTTTGACTGCCGCTTGTCACAAATGCTCAGGTGTGAAATTTACCTCTTGTGGTGTCCTGTCCATACTAAAAAAAATTTCAGTTTGGGGCCAGAGATTTAGTTCAGTGGTTCCAGTGCCTGCCTGGCAAGCACAAGATCCCTGGTTTGATTCCCCAGTAACTACATACAACAATACCAGGTGTGGTAACTCACGCCCACCATCAATCAATATACCATATACCACACTTGTCATCCCAGCACTCAGGTGGCAGAGGCTGGAGGATTGCTGAGTTTGAGGCTTGCCTGGGTTGCATAGTGAGCTGAGGGCCAGCCTGAACTACAAAGTGAGACCCTGTCTCAAAAAAAAAATTTTTTTTTCAGAGTTTGCAGCATCTCAGATTTCAGACCTGGGATGCTCTTTTATGGGCTGTTTTGAAGATTAACTTGAGTACTGAAGGAAAACTCTTAGAGCCCCTTCCAATAGGTCTGTCTACCCACTGCACATTAACTATTGTCACTACTGTTACTGTCCAACCCAGTAGACTCAGATTTAACTTGCACACCCACCTCTCCCTGGAAGGCTTGCTAAGAGATGCAATGCTAGGCCTCCACTTCAGAGCTCTTGATTTTGTGAACCTGGGGCAGGACACTGAGAACTTGCATTGCTGAGGAATGTTGATACTGCTGGCCCAGACACCCACTTTGAGAACTGCTAGCATCATCGATGGCTGGCACAGACAGAAAGATCTCAGTAGACATCTATTACTTTATCTCATTATCTTGTTATTGTTCATCGTCTTGGGGTGTTGGGGTAACAGGATACAGTAAAGTGAATAATATACTTAATATCCCAGGAATTCTCCCTTCAAATTAGCAAATGTCAGTATCCTGTTTGTGTCCAATTTAAAAAATATAAAATCAGGGGCCAGAGATTTAGCTCAGTGGTTCCAGCGCCTGCCTCGCAAGTGGCAACATCAGAATTCTGGTGCTTTGAGGCCATTATTAGATAAAATGAGAGTTACTTAAACACAAGTACCACAACACTGCAACAGTCTGATAACTGAGATAAGAGGCCAGCAGGTGGGCAGGTCCTACCCCATGGGTACAGTGGACCAAGGGTGAGTCACATCCTGAATGGAATGAAGGATGGGAAATTTCACCGTGCAACTCGGAAGAGTTTAAAATTTATGGATTATTTGTTTCTGGAATTTTCCATTTTGTAGTTTCAGACCACAGTGGTCTGCAAGTAACTGAAACTGGAAAACTAAACCATGAATAAAAGGGGACTGCTGTACATAAATATCTATGAGCTTCTTCAGCAACCTCCTTTCTTCTTCTTAAATTATTGGGATCTATCCAGGATGAGAAACAGACATCTAATTCATTCCTTCTCACTGCTGTGCATTTTTCCCAGAAGGACGCCACCAATGTTTTTCTCATTCTCTTGTTGGTGGATGTTCAGGTCATTCCTAGGTGTTCACTACAGTAAGTCACATTGCTGAGTGTGTAGCCTTGGGGAAAAGGCTGACTGAGTGACTTTCAGAGGGATGTTGTCACTCTTCCCTTTTGTGTGAGAGGAACATGGAGGTCTGGACAGGTCACCCAGGGCTCTGAGCAGAGGAGAGAGCAGAGCCCAGCTCTGTAGGTCTCCCAGTTCTCTCCAGACCCATGGTCCTTTTCCAGGCTGTAAGTTCTCTGCTGCAAGGATCTTTATTCTTGTTCTCTGTGCCTCGTACTTGGTAGGTACTCATAAAATGAAAGCATGGGCTTTTTACCTCTTATTTAACATTATTAGTGTAATGCTATAATACCCTTTGTATCTTATTTATGTGTTTAGCATTGCATTGTAAGCATTTTCTGTGTCATTATAATATCTTCGATTTTTAATGGCTGTATAACATTCCACTGTTTGACTATCATTTAACCTTTCTAAATTAGCGCTTGTACAATTTATACTTTTTAAATTATTTTTAAATTGAAGAAACATTTGCATAACTTTCTAAAATTAATTATTTTAAGTAAGCAATTTAATGGCATTTAGGATGTTCACAGTGTTGTGGAACCACTACGTCTGTGTTCAAAATATTTTCAACACCCTAAAGGAAACCATTGTTCCCAATAACTAATTTACAGTCTCTGGCAACCACCACTTTGCTTTTTGTTTTTGGATTAATTCTGGATATTTCATATAATGAGATCACATAATAGGTGACTTTTTTTTTCAGCTGGCTTCTCTCACCTAAAAGAATATTTTCAAAGTTCATCCACACAGTTATAAGTATCAGTATTTCACTCATTTTATGACTGAATCATTGTATGGCTAGACCACAATTTATTTTTCCATTCATCCATACGTGGAAATTCCAGTTATTTCCACCTCTCAGCTATCATGAATAGTACTGTTGTCTGCATATATTTGTTCAAGTGCCTCTTTTCAGTTCCCTTGGGTTTATACTTAGGACTGGAATTGCTAGGTCCTATCATCATTCTGTTTAATTTTGTGAGGAATTGCCAAACTTTTTCACCATTTTATGTTTCAGCAGTATATGAGAGTTGGTTTTCGCCACATTTTCACAATTATTATTATCTTTATATTATGGCTGTTACTATTGGTTCCTTATTGGGTATGAAAACATATTTTTAAATCTTTGTTTATTCATTATTATTATTATTATTAGTGTGTGTGTGTGTGTGTGTGTGTGTGGTGCAACGAACCAAACCTTACCAACACTGACTGTACAAGGGCCTAATGTACAGTAAGCAAAAACCCTATCACTGAGCTGCAATGCTGAGCTAAAAACATACATCATAATCTCACCCTGTGCAGGGCGTTGCCCAGGGGCCCTTTCCACAGAGGGTGAGAAGTGTGTATTCGGGGGACTGTCCAGGCCTTGACCCATAATCTCTCATTACCTCTCTCCAGTCATGACAAGATTTCTTTCTTTAGAAAAGGAACGTGAGGGCCGGAGATTTAGCTCAGTGGTTCTGGTGCCTAGCAAGCAGTCCCTGCCTAGCAAGCACAGGGTCCCTAGTTCAATCCCTGGTAACCACATACAACAATACCAGGCGTGGTGACTCACACCCACCAGCAATCAGTACCACATACCACAGTGCCTGGCATGGTGGGTCATGTCTGTAATCCCAGCACTTGGGAGGCAGAGGCAGAAGGATTGCTGAGCTTGAGGCTTGCATTGGCTACATAGTGAGCTGAGGGCCAGCCTGAGCTACAAATCGACACCCTGTCTCAAAAAAAAAAAGGCTGGGGATTTAGCTCAAGTGATACTGTGCCAACCTTGGATGCACACAGGCCTGAGTTTGATCCCCGGTACCTCAAAAAAAAAAGGAAAGAAAGAAGAGGAATGGAAAGTGAATGCTAGAGAGGATAAGTAACTCTCCCACTCATGCAGCAAGTCAATAGCACCATCTCTTCAGCCTCCATCTTTCCTCACAATCCCCCCAGCACTTTGGTCCCCATCCCATTTCTATAGTCGGGGAGTGGTGATGGTCAGAAGTCTGGGGAGTGATATGGAAGAAACCCTTCCTTTTGTATACAGTGTGTCTTGTTCTTTGCCAGCGGCTGTGGCTAAATATGCTGCAGCCCTGCAAGGTGCTGCACCCTCTTGACAGCCTGCCCTGGGACTTGCCTGCCAGCTAGTTGGCACTTCCTGTAACCACAGAGAAACTCTCAGGCAGAAACGTAGATGGTTGGGAGTTGGAAGTCTTGCCAGAAGGTCCCTAAAGTGTAGAATAATAGGGGCAGTGGACAGACAGAACCTGATTCTGTGCATGCAGAGGCAGCAGCCAGATGTTGGCAGAGGCTTTGTGGGTGGAGAAGGCAATAGAGGTGTCTATGGTGGGTGTATAAAAGGAATGACCCAAGGATACCTTAGATTTATTTATACTGTTTAATTTTTGTATTTGTGTGTATAGTATTGGGGGTTGAACTCAGGGCCTTATTATCATATGCTAGATAAGGACTCTATCACTGAGCTAATCCCTGGCCCTTTTAAAATTTTGAGACAGAGTCTCACTAGGCCTTAGCCTCAAATTTGTGATCTTCCTTCCTCAGCCTCCTGAGTAGCTGGGATTATAGGCATGCACCAGTGCATCCACCTTGTAATGTTTATGGTTTTACATGGGGTTTTTTTTGTTTGTTTAGACAGGATCTTGCTTTGTAGTTTAGGCTGGCCCTGAGCTCACTGTGTAGCTTAGGCAAGCCTCAAAATCAGCAATCCTCCTGCCTCTACCTCCCGAGTCCTGGGATTACAGGCATGAGCCACCACACCTGGCATTGGCATCATGGTATGTGGTACTGATTACTGATGGGCGTGAGTCACCATGCCCAGTATTGTTGTATGTAATTACTTGGGATCAAACTAGGGACCTTGTGCTTGCTAGGCAGGCTCTGGAACCACTAAGCTAAATCTCTGGCCCTATGTTTTTTCTTTTTTAAAACTTTATTTATTTATTTATTTGTATAGGCAATCAAACTCTGGACTTTGTGCTTACAAAGCAGGCACAGTGCCACTGAGCCAAATCACCAGCCAGTGTTTATGTTTTTAGCAGTAAAGATGTACTACTGTTTTTGTACATGATGAGAGGTAATTTTAAAAACAAAACACATACCCTCCAAAATATAAGAGAAACCAAGCCCTGAAGCTCCGTCAACTTAAAAGAAAAATGTGAAGGGGCCAGCACATGTGTTATTATGGCTTGAGGACAGCTGACCTCAGGGTAGCATGGCCGGTTAGAGTGAAACCGGTCACCAGGGCCCCTGGGTGGGACTGACCACCGTTTCCTGTGTAAAGGGGGGGGCACCTTCCACTCAAATCGAGGCAGAAATGAGGACAGGTAGCCACTCCGGGTTTAAGTCCCATTCACACTCACGTTGTGGGAAAGCTGCCACATCCAGGAAATTAACACACCTGCTTTTACTGCTCAGCAGAAATTCTCCTAGTGCCAGCTGGGTCCTCAGTTTATACACCAGAATGCTGCAAGGAAAAGGGCCCTTTCCTCCCCAGTGTCTTATGTTCCGGGGGAAACAGCAACAGCCAAACCAACAGGCAATATGTCCAGTGTGTGTGCCCAGATCTCCCGAGAAGCATCCTTCCTCCTGATGGAGCTTGTGGGGAATTTTTGGGGTGGAAAGTGGATCTGACTCCTAAGGAAGAAGAGAAGATGTGAGGGAGGAAAGAGATGGGAGAAGAAAGGAAGGGCACATGGAGGGTCTCAGATGGCTCAAAGGAGAATGGGCAGGGCTATGCCCTGGTCCCTGGCCTGCCTCAGTATCCCTCCTCATGGCAGCAGTGGCAGCCTTCACAGCAGAGCCAGGATTGCTGACACCTGTGCCCTGTGCAGCTGGAGAGCTAAGAGCTACTCTGGGGCTGCCGAGTGAAGACTAAGATGGGCAGTGGGCTGGGAGTGAGGGGATTTGAGGTGGAGGTTCCTATCTCAGCCCCTTTGAGAAGAGATCTTTGCAGAGGCCTAGAGGAATGAGGAGGGTTCCTGG
Source organism: Thryonomys swinderianus (assembly GCA_004025085.1). Classification (NCBI taxonomy): domain Eukaryota; kingdom Metazoa; phylum Chordata; class Mammalia; order Rodentia; family Thryonomyidae; genus Thryonomys; species Thryonomys swinderianus. The sequence continues at coordinate 21,555 of PVIC010013409.1, forward strand.
GTAAAGAATGTTCCAGAAGGCAGTACATGCCATGGCCCTAAGGTGTAACCATGGTTGGCAAGTTGAAGAACAGCAGAGTCAAGTGTGGTGTTGCATAACTATTATCCCAGCACTCTGGGAGGCTGAGGCAGGAGAACTGCAAGTTTGAGCCCAGCCTAAATTTAGTGATTTCATGAGAACTTGTCTCAAAATAAATCAAAGAAGGGCTGGGAATGTAGTTCAGTGCTAAGGTCCTACATTCAACCCTTTATACTGTGAGAAGAAAAAAAAAGGAGAAGAAGGTGACATGTGGGGTGGATACGGAGTGGAGTGATGGAAGCAGTGCACAGGAGACGGGTCTATGAGATTGGAGATCCGGCCCCACGGAGAGGACTGAGACTTTTACTCAAAGTGAGATAGGAGCCCTGGTGGTTTTGAGCAGAGTTGTGGCCTGACCTACATTTTAAAGGGCTTGCTTATTTATAAGAAGCAGAATGAGGATTGAAACCTAGCTCTGTCTAACTTCAAACCCTATGCTCTTCCAAACTGTCCCAGTCCTATGTACCTTAGAAAGAAAATTATTCCAAGGAAATTCACAGTTGCCCTGGAATTCTGGAGTTAACCACATGACCCAAGAGTAACATTGAGTGTGCTAAGAATTTGACAAAGCACCTGTACTCCCAGCTACTTGGGCAGCCGAGCCAGGCGGGTTGCGAGTTTAAGGCCAGCCTGGACAGTTTAGCAAGGTCTTGTCTCAAAAAATAAAAAGAGATGTTGTATTGTAGTAGAGCCCTTATCTAGCCTATACAAGGCCTTAGGTTCAATCCCTAGTATAAAGAAAAAAAATGAGTCATAGTCTGACAAGCCTTTGGAACTCAGGCATTTTGGAGCCAACCACCTTGCCAATGAACAAAGAAGCCCTGGGTTTGGGGTGCTGTTCTTTCCCCTTTGTGGCCAGCCAGGGCTAGCCCTGACCCTGGAGACTGCACCCACCTGTAGCCACACTCCTGATCCCCAAGCCCTTCCTGTTTACAGAACCAAGTTCCCAGCTCCTTCAGAAATGAGCCAAGGCTCCAGAAGGGGCACAGTTGAGGTGCCAGAGCCGATCTCCAAATAAACAGCACTCATTTGGGGAGAAGGATGGTGTGTTCCATAGATAATGAACTGAGAAGAGGGAGACTTGGGCTCTGAATCCCCAGAAACTGCTCAGGGAATTGGGCCCTGTTTGGGGAAGACCTCCTCCCCCCTCTGAGCTGTTCTGAGAAGAGAAAGTTCCTCTAACTAGACAGTCTTGAGCTGTGGGCCCTGAGGTCACCTTCCTGAGCTTCCTGTTTGGGTTCCTCATTCCCCCCGTCCCCTCGGCTGTGGCCTGTGGGGCTGACTGCCATGTGTGACAAGAGGTAGGAGAGCTGAGAGCTCATTCGGACTGCCACTGACCATGGGGAGACCCTCTCTCCCAAGGGCCTTTGTTGCTCTGAGAAATGGGTTCACAATTCTGATCCTCTGCTTTTGGCCCCATATGGTGAGGTCCTGCAGAGAGTAGAACACAGCTCATTCACTCCACACATGTATATGGAAAGCCTATCATATGCCAGGAGCTTTTAAGGTGTGGCTTCGGTGCCACCACTTCAATGGGATTCATATTCTACACATCCTCACCTACTCTATGGATCTAGTATCATCTTAACTTCTCTTCTATTGAAACTACTATCAGAGAAGTCTCTGCCAGCAGCCATTTATACTTGAGTGTGAATTATAATCCCTTGGAAGAATTTCCTCTGTACTGGACAGTGCTCTGGTATTTAAGGGGGCAGAAATCTGACCCTAACTAACTGAAGCAGAAGAAGGAAGTTATTAGAAAGCCTGTGAGATATCAGCTCCAGACAAGGCTGGACACAAGTTTTAGGAATCAGTGTTTCTCCATTTCTTGGTTGAGTCTTGCTTTGACAAGCCCGTTTCTGAGCCAGAGGCCACAGGCTGGTTCTCCTTGGCTGGCGCAGTCACATGCCCATTTCTGTTTCTGGTATTTCAACTCAGCACCCTTGGTCACAGACGCATGTGCAGGGTGGGGTGGATGGAGGAAAGCAGAGTCCACTTTCCCGTCCGGGAAGTGAGCCTGGGGTAGAGACACCCCCAGAGGAGACCGAAGTGGGCCAAAGTCAGAAGAGGGAGCCAGATGCCTTGTGGGAAAAAAACCACAACTGTCCCTGCCCCAGCTTCTCACTGGGGGAAACTAAGGCCTAGGAAGAGATGGAGAGGTCACACAGTGAGCTTTCAGGGGCCTGGCCTCTCCTAGCTGGGGTGTGGTGCTGAGATACACTGAGTGCAGCTGGCATGGTGACCCAGTGAGAGAAGCCGGTGCCAGCTGACTGGCTCAGTCCGGTGCTGAGCAGGTTTCAGGTTCCAGGCGTGGGCAGTGGCTGAGGATGTGTCATAACCAGGGTCAGCTGTTCAGAGCCAGTGTGAGCGTGGGGCCTCTGGGTTGACTTCTGCTCTCAGGCCTGGTTTTGAACCCTATTAGTAGAGAAACGTGTATGTGGAAGTTTTAAATAGTTTCTCACATCCCTATTGCATGGGACATCTGACTGAGCCTGGGAAGCCAGTGGCAAGTATCTCCCTTTTCTTTTTGGAATACTAGGGATTTGAACCCCAAACTTTCACACTCATCTGCATCACCAGTACTTTTATTATTATCATTATTATTATTACTATTATTTAGGGATAGGGACTCAGTTGTTAATTTGCCTGGGCTGAGTTTGAATTTGTGATCCCCCTGCCTCAGCCCCCCAGAGTGCTGGTACTACATACAGGTGTGCACCACCATGCCCGGTTTGGATGCCTCCTATTTTAGAGGAAAGAAAATGAGACTCAGAGAGAGGAAGTAACTTTCTCCAGATCTAATAGCCAGTCAGTGCAGAGCCCTGATCCCAACTTGAGGATTCCCAACTTCAGCTTTCATTCTAGTCTTCCCTTCTCAACTCAGTCGCTGCAAGAGAAGCTGCCTCCTGTCACCTGCACTGTCTGCTGTGAAGAGCACAGTGCCCAGTGGTGATGCACTAACTGTGCACGAGTTTCCTACTGCGCTCCAGACAGGCCCTGGGCTAAGCGCTCAGGGACAGAATGAGCGGGACCTTCAATGACTGCATAACAGTGATGGAAATGACCCGCCTCTGCCCTGTCTGGTGTGCTAGACTGGAGTCTCCAAAAGGAGACTGAGCACCCAGCAACACACACATACTAACCTAAAGACTGAGTACAATAAAAGAGTATAGAGCAGGGTTGGACCTATAATTCCAGCTTCTTGGGAAGCTGAGTCAGGAGAATCCCCTGAGCCCTGTGATTCAAGGCCAACCTGGGCAACACAGACACCATCTCAGAGAAAGAAAAAGTATATAAGATAAATTCATTTTACATTAATTCTTTTTTTTCTTTGCTTTTGAAAATATATTTGTATAAAACCTTATTTTTTCTACCTGGCTCATATGACATCTCTAGTAGTGAATGTGACAAAGGATGTCCTGTTGCCTATTCCACACCAGGCACTGGACTTGTTTCTCTTGGTGTAAGGGGCCAGTCACATTTGACTCCTGGTATTACATGATTTTAAAGTCACGCTTTTGGGCTGGAGGTGTAGCTCAGTGCTAGGGCACTTGCCTAGACTGCAGGAGGCTCTGAATTTAATGCCCAGAACAAAACTAAAAAAAAAAAACCACACTTTGTTGTGCCAAATGGAGCTGATTGGAATTTCCTGTTGTAGGAGGGTGGCCACCCCAGGGCTGCTGTATCTTTACGTGTTAGGACCAAAGGAAATGCCAAGTATGCCAGGCCAGGGCTGGAGATGCTGGAGAACAGCAAAGGTTCCCATATGCCCACATCTGTCAGCTCCCTTGGGGCTCATCACCACCCCGGCCCTGTGGCCATCGGAACTTGTAACTGCACCTAGTAGGTGCTCGGTATGCATGGTGCTAGGACCTGAGAGGCTGGGAGCTGCAGATTGGGTGGAAGGGTCCTCAGAGAGGGGAAGGAGCTGCCCTGTGCCACACAGCAACGTGCTCTTTCCAGAACTCCCTTCTGTTGATCAAAATGTGTGGGATGTAATTAACATAATTTTATGCCATAGAAAACGATATAAGATGATGCCTAATTTCCCAGAACCATAATACATATTTGTCACAAATCAAAGGGAGATGTTGGTTTCAGTTTTAAATGTATACAAGTACATTATAAAACCGTGGTTAATTCTGATAATTTTTCAGATTAATGATCTGGAATTCTAGGAGTCTAATGTGTTTCTTACTTTCTTCAACAAATGAAGCAATGCCCATGTCTTGAGGCGGTGAATTGTTCCCAATACCTACCAGGACAGACCAATCCTGATAAAATATAAGTTTCCTTTGTTTAAAGTCACTTCCCTAGAGTGGATGTGGTGGCACTTGCCTGTAATCCCAGCACTCCTGAAAGCTGGGGTAAGAGGATCGCTTTGAGTTGGAGACCAGCCTGGGCTGTATAGCAAGACCCTGTCTCAAAAAAACCTAAATAAATACATACTAAAGTCACTTTCCTAAACCTAGAAATTTGGAAATTTTTCTTTCTTGAGCCACAAATACTAAGTTTACTTTAACAAGTGCGACTGAGTTTTCCCTGCCACAGAGGAGAACTGCACTTATAGAGCTGGGGAGAGGGACCACTTCTATGTGGCTGTCCCCAACGCATTGTGCAGCAAGCACATGCGTCCTTTTGAGAGAAGAAATGAAATTCCTGCCACTTTCACAGCAAATGTTGGCTCCCATCAGGCAAATGTATCTCTGAGAAGGTCTTGATTTTATTTATTGCAATGCTGGGCTCAAACCCTGGGCATCACACATGCCAGGCAAGTGTTCTACTACTGAGCCACATCCTTAGCCCTCTTGAAGCACCTTTAAATTAAAAAACAGCAGAGTGTGTGAGCTCTGTCTATCGCAGAAGTGTCCCTCAAAGCCATCCACTTCTTTCCTGAGCCAGGCCACCAACAGCAGACTCTCTGCAGCTCCCTAGAGTCTACACCTCACCAAGAATCCACTGAGCTGATGTGAAGTGTAAACTGTAGCCAATCATTGTCCAGTCAAAAACTTGCCATGATTTTCCACCATCCTTAGAGTAAAAATCAAATTCCTCACAGGCCCTAGCAGATGGGGCCTTGCACCTGCTATCCTTCTCCTGCCTCGGGGCCTCCTTTTCTCCAAGCACAGTTTAGCCTCGGTGCCTTGGCACAAGGCGTCTTCCTCTGCCTGGAACACTCCTCCTGCTATGTGTCATGTGACTGGCTCTCATTCAGACTACAGGTTCCACGTCATCTCCGAGGAGAGGCTGTTACCAAGCACCTGTCTACAGAGCTCCTGCCCACGTGTTCCCATGTGTTCCTTTAACGCTTTGTTTCACTGCCGTTATGATTTTCACCAGCTACATTTGTCATATTATTATTATTATTATTATTTAGACAGGGTCTTGCTTTGTAGTTCAGGCTGGCCCTTAGCTCACTATGCAGCCCAGGTATGCCTGGAACTCAGCAGTCCTCCTGCCTCTGCCTCCCGAGTGCTGGGATTACAGGCGTGAGCCTCCACGCCCGGCACTGTGGTATGTGGTATTGATTGCTGGTGGGCGTGAGTCACCACGCCCAGCATTGTATGTGGTTACCGGGGATCGAACTCAGGACCTTGCGCTTGCGAGGCAGGTGCTGGAACCACTAAGCTAAATCTCTGGCCCTGCCATATTATTTTCTTACTTATTTATTGTGTCACCCAGTCACATCTATGCGAGCTCCATAAGGACATGGATTTACCTGCCTGATTAATGGGTTAGAGAAGTATTTAGTAAATGCTAACTGAGTGAGTGAGTGAATGAATGAGGGAATAAATCCAGAGAGACTGAGGGAGGTGGGGGGAGAAGGAAAGGAAAAAGGGAAGGAAGGAAGGAAAGGAGGGCTGGAAGGAGGGAAGGAAGGAAGATAGAGACGGAGGGAGGGAGGGACGGAGGGAGGGAGGAAAGGGAATATAAGCCAATTATAAAATGAGCCCCAGGGGCCAGAGGGTTAGCTCAGTGGTTCTGGCGCCTGCTGCGCAAGCGCAAGGACCTGAGTTGATCCCCGGTAACCACATATAATGCTGGGAGTGGAGACACGCCCACCCACAATCAACACCGCATACCACAATGCCGGACGTGGTGGCTCACGCCTGTAATCCCAGCACTCGGGAGGTAGAGACAGGAGGATTGCTGAGTTCGCGGTGGCTTGCCTGGGCACCATAGTGAGCTCAGGGCCAGCCTGAACTACAACGCGAGACCCTGTCTCAAAAAGCAAAAAAAAAAAAAAATGAGCCCCAGAATATGTGGCCTTGATTATTACCTAACTGGATTATTGGAGCCGTGTTATGTGCTGCCAGTTTTGAGGTTTACTGCCTAACAACAGCACAGCTGTGTTTTTCCTGGGCTCTGAGACTCGGCTGTGCTGAAGATTTCCACTGTGGGTTTTCCCAGCCACCTATCCCCTGCCAAGAGGTGTGATGATTCTCCCCATTTTGTGTGTGAGGAACTGAGACTGGTGAGAAGGGAGGTGCTGATGGGGTGGGATGGGCCAGGGATCAGCTCAGGCTTTTGGACCAGGAGCCAGCCATGGCCAAGGCCCACTCCCACTTCTGCCCATGGCTCCCCTATGCCATTTCCACCTGCCTCGTGGCTTTTCCTGAGTAAGCTCCACCCTCCTACCTCTACTCCCGCTCTGTGGTTCGGGGGCAGCACAGCTTTCCTGCTTTGGGCCAGTGCTGTGGGAAGCCTGGGGGGCCCAGCGAGGCAGCTCCAGGGGCTGGCAGGGCGCAAAGACTGCGAGGTGGTGTGGAGCCAGCCTGCGTGGGGCTCTGGACCATCTGGGCTCCCTTCCCTCTGTCTGCTGCAGGATGGGGTGCGTGAAGTCCAAGTTCCTCCGGGACAGAGGGAAAGTCTCCAAAACCGAGCCTAGCTCCAACCTACACACCCCTGTGTACATACCGGACCCCACATCCTCAGTCAAGCCGGTGAGTAGGAGCGAGCTGGGTGTCCCATGGCTGCCCAGAGCCCCCGAGCCGGGCAGGGTGTGGTGAGGGGAGAGGATGCTGCTCCCACCTCAGGGCCCTCACTCCGCAGGATGGGTCTCAGGATGCTTCCTGGGCAAGGGAACCTCTTCCCTGCTGAGGCCCAGCTCTGTCCCACCAGCAGGCTGAGTGGGCGTCACGGCCTCCAGGTATGTTAGGGGAAACTTGGGGCCAGACTGATAAGAGCAGTAGTAATGACGGTCACTGTAGGATGGTGTCCAGCAAGAAAATGAAGGCCACTGCAGAAAGCCCGGTAAAAGTAACAGCGAGTGTAAGAGCAATAGAAGCCACATGACAAGTAGGGGGAATGATAAATAAGAGACGCAGTAAGACAGCAGACAGGTTTACTTACTTATTTTACACTTGTACAGAGCTTACCATGAGCCTATACCATTAACTGAGACATTTCACAAGTATTAATGTGCTCGGCCAGCCTGGCAGCACACTGCTGTAATACCAGTACACTGGGAGGCTGAGGCAGGAGGACTGCAAGTTCAAACATAGCCTGCGCAACTTAGTGACTTATGGTAGTCTCACCTCAAAATAAAATAAATAAAAAGGACTGGGCATATAGCTTAATGTGAAGACCCTGAATTCAATTCCCATGTCACACACATGAAAATAAAATAAAAGCTCAGCACTCACAATAAACCGCTTGTGACAACTTGTATCCTGCTAGTGTTAAAGATGGAGACAGAAATTAAATATCTTGCCTAAGGCCACATGGCCATCAAGGGTGAAGCCAGGACGCAGACTCAGGCAGTACCGGCTGGCAGGAGCAAGAGTAACTGAGTAATGATGAAATTCCAGGCATGGTAGGGACCGTGGCAGAGTCAGGTGACAGCCACTCTTCGCGGTGGCACAGCGGTGACAGTCGTGGGAGCAGCGGGTCTCTAATAGCAGAGGTGAGAATACTAGTGTAGCATGGGGTGCGCCCCAGCAGGCTGGCAGAGTCACCTATGCTCCCGTCTTCAAGCTCCTCCTGGGAAGGCACCTCCCTATGGAGAGGCCTCCGTGCAGCTGGGAAGCAGGAGACGTGCTGCTCTACAGCCAGGATGACCAAGGTCGGAGAGATCAGATGGCCCGGGCCAGGTCCTTCCAGCCCCAAACTCGGAGTTCTCTCCCCTCTCCAGCCATTCAGTCCCCCATCTGGGTTTGGCCAGGGGAGCACCCCTGCCTGGGGGGGCCCCGTAGAAATCCTTCCTCGTGTTGGAGGGAGGCTACTCCCTTGCCCCCTCCTCCTTAGTCCCAGACCTGCCCCCCACATATCCACCCGCTTTGGCCATGGCAGCCTGCAGAGATTGAAGGCCCGAGGTATGACGCAGCTCCCAGCCCTTCCAAGCTCCACCTGCCACGACGTGAGTTCCTGGCTCCTCTCCAACAGCTTGCCCTTCTGCACACAGGATGCCTAATTCTGGAAAAGACAGACTAATGGGGTGGTCACCTCTCTCTCGCTCTGACACTGGACTTCTGTGAACCCTAAGTCACTTCCATGCCTGCTCCTCTGCTGGCCTGTGTGGCCCTTGGCCCTGTGGTGAGGGTCTACATCTAGCTCCTCAGAGGCCCAGCAGGAGCCAATGGTTTCTCCCATAGATTCAGAGCATCACCTCTAAGGGATGCGACCTGTTCAGAGGTGAGCTAATCACATGTCCCTCAGACAGAAGGTTTCCAAGTCAGGTCAGTTTGAGAAATGTGGGTAAAGCAGGTTCCTTCCCCACAGGACTCCTCAGAGTCTTTGTGACTCTTTGTGATGATGGGCCTTGTGACTCTTCCCCCAAATCACACATTCTTCAGTGTTTCCACAACTCCTTTTTCTCAAGTGAGTGTTTCATAATGTATGTGTATGACATACAAATATACTCTCCGTGAAAATTTAAAAAAATCACAAATTACAGTTAAAGCTACAGAAGTACTAGCCAATGCATCCCTCCTCAGCTCCCCAGAAATGCCACATCCCCTTCCTCTGAGGAACAACTCTGGTCACGTCGGCATGAACTCTTAGAAACTTTTTCCCGTGAACTTACACGTGCACCCATGTAGTGAATAGGTGACTACAGAAGACAGTGAGGATGTGTGTGTGTGTGTGTGTGTGTGTGTTTTCTATGAGTGTTTGTATCTTACATTCTACAGAACCAGCTTTGGATACAAAATACAAAGATACAAAAGATACAAAAATGTATTTCGCAGTCAAGTTCATAGCAGTAATGAATCTTGACCTCCCTTTTCTAACCAGTTATAGGAGCACATGGTATAGTTAGCAATCCCCTTTGGATGGATGCTTAGATTATTTCAAATACACATTGGAACCTTTATTCATGGGAAATGTTGGTGGGCCTATAATTTCTTTAAACATGCCTTGGAAAATACTGATCTGGACTAACTTCTTCACTTTACAAAAAATGATTAAAAATAGGGTGAATTTTAAATTTTTAAAAAATTATTACAGTCGGGCCAGAGATTTAGCTCAGTGGTTCCGGCACCTGCCTCGCAAGCACAAGGTCCTGAGTTTGATCCCCACTAATCACATACAGTGCTAGGCGTGGTGACTCACGCCCACCAGCAATCAATACCACATACCACAGTGCTGGTTGCGGTGGCTCACACCTGTAATCCCAGCACTCAGGAGGCAGAGACAGAAGGATTGCTGAGTTCGAGGCTTGCCTGGGCTACATAGTGAGCTCAGGGCCAGCCTAAACTACAAAGCAAGACCCTGTCTCAAAAAAAAACAAAAAAATTATTACAGTTAAAGACACATTACTATTAATATTCTGTAATATTTCTGTTGCTTCCAATATACATATCCCATCATTATTGCCATTTTCTAAAGGACTTCTAGAGCCAGAGATAGTATCACATGCCTTTACAGGAGGCTGAGACAGGAAGATCGACATGAGTTTAAGGCCAGGCTAGGATACATAGTGAGTTTAAGGCCAGCCTGAATTACATAGTGATTACATAGTGCTTAAAATACAAGTCAGTCAGTCAGTAAGTAAGTACATAAATAAATAAATAAATAAATAAAGCACTTCTGGAAGCCCTCTTTTGTGAATATCTTTGATTAAAAGTATCATGAATGAACCTGTAGATGTAAATGAGATTGAGAATATATGATAGATTTTGTAAAATAGGAATACTCAAAGGGAATGTGGTAGGGGAAAGTAATGAGGGGAAAGAATAAATATGATTTGGAAAGAAAAAGAAATAACATGTATATAGGGGGTGGAGGGTTGTGGGTGGGTAGGGATATGGGTAAAAATGAGAATTAACTTGGGTCATACACTGGTACAAATTCCCCAATGTTGAGTGTGATTGTGAGCTGTATATAAAATGTACCAATAAAGAATTCAATTAAAAAATTAAAATGTCATGAATGATGTTGCTTATTGCCATCCAGTGGAAAGGCAGGCTCATAAGAACATCACAGTGTGTCACCCACCTTATCCCCCACATCTGGTACCATGCAGCTTCGGCTCTTCCTTGTAGTCCAAATGACCATGAGAGGTAAGTGTCTGGCATAGGTTCAGGGCATCAGCGCCGCCACAGTGGTGCAACTAAAGACATTGCCAAGGGCACTTTCAGAACAGTGCTTCAGAAAGTGGTGAGAATGATGGGGTATGTATGACTTTGTTACATCCAAGTAAGGTGGACTAATGGTAGTGTGTCTTTTACTGTAAGATATGTTTTTAGTTTAAATGTCGTATGTTTTGATCAGCTGCTGTATGTGGAGGGGAAGAGCCAATCTAACATCTTCTGGTACATCCAAGGCCAAGGGCAAAGGCTCCAACTCGAGAAACCTGGCTCCTGTGCTGGCTCTGCCCTTAATGGGACATCAGACATGTCCTCTGTGACCCGTCCTGGGACACACAGGAGTAGGGTGAGGTGCTCTGGACATCCTCTTCCACAGCGCTTCCGTGGCTTCTCACACATTCAATCCATCTTTTCCATTTCTTCCCTGCAGGGGCCTCACAGCTACAGCAACCCCCCGGGGCTTGTGGAGGGTGAGTATCTGGCACAGGTGCAGGGAAGTAACATACCATGAAGAAGGTTAGCTTAAGTTCTGGATCTGAGCCTGAGATCAAAATGCCAGAGTGAAAGCCAGCCCTGAAAATCCCCTGAATCGCCCCAGAAGCTCTTTGCCAGGTACCCTGTGTTTCCACAGCACTGAGCAGCAGCAGGAACTTTAGACCCTTGAGCCACACCCAGCATGGTCGGATGGAGCCACATGGGGCCACCAGCTGCGGCATGTGCTCTGAAGAGCCTCACCGTCTTGTGTCTCCCTTCCCCGCAGGTCCCGAGGACTTCACTGTGGTTGCCCTGTACGATTACGATGCCATTCACAGAGAAGACCTCAGCTTCCAGAAGGGGGACCAGATGGTGGTCCTGGAGGAGTGAGTCCGCATCTCAGTCCCCCTAGGACATGTCCCTTTCTGCACTCAGTTATGCCCTCTTTTGTGCTTCAGTAAATGCCTCTAGTCTCAGCACTCAAAGGCTAGCGTGGGCTACATAGTGAGACCCTGTCTCAAAGAAAAGAACCAGATAGGCCAAGGCTGGGAGTAGATGACTGTTAAACCCTGATCATCATCAGAGGGTTTTGCTGTCTCTTGGAGATGCCAGCAACATAAAAGGGACTGTACACGTATGAATGGTACACTTCCAGGCAGTCATGAGCAGGTGAGCACACTTTGCAGGAAACCTTTCTACATAGTCCCGTGATTAAGCTACAGGCTTCCCATGGGCCAGGCCCTGGTGAGGGACTTTATATTCAGAAGTCTTTGCAATCTGGCCAGGAGAAGATCAAACCTTTGAGTGCATCCCACACTGCCTAGCAAGACTGTCTTAAAAAATAAGAAAGATTGGGCCGGAGGGTTAGCTCAGTGGTTCCGGCGCCTGCCTTGCAAGCGCAAGGTCCTGAGTTCAATCCCCAGTAACCACATATAATGCTGGGTGTGGAGACACGCCCACCAACAATCAACGCCGCATACCACAATGCCAGGCGTGGTGGCTCACGCCTGTAATCCCAGCATTCAGGAGGCAGAGACAGGAGGATTGCTGAGTTCGCAGCGGCTTGCCTGGGCACCATAGTGAGCTCAGGGCCAGCCTGAACTATAAAGCGAGACCCTGTCCCAAAAAAAAAAAAAAAAAAAAAAAGAAAGGTTGGAATGTAGCCCTGTGATAGACCACTTGCCTAGCATGTGTGAGTCCCTGGGTTCCACCCTCAGCCCCACGGAGAAAGAAGCCTTTGCATCTCTGAGTTGGCACCTCTGATCCCCCTGCAACCCTGGCCATCAGTGGGCATGGTGCCCAGGAGGTGCAGGGGCCCAAGGGTGGGAAGGTCATGCGTCACCAGGTCCTTCAGTCCTCTGGCTCCTCCTGCCAGCCCCTGGAGCCTCTGTGTGTCCCCCAAGGGCATAGCCTCTGCCTGAGTCCAGCTCCTCGGCAAAGCTGCAAGCCCAGGAGAGAAGAGCAAGGCCAAGGACTTGGGCCACAGGTTCAACTCCAGACGGTCAGCAGGGTCTATGCTAAGACCCCTCAACTAGTCAAGGGGCCCGGGCTGGAGCCAGACTGTCATGGCTCTGCCTCTGCCCTCCTGTTTCCCTGGGGGGAAGGGAGCACAGAGGTAGGGGGAACAGTCCCTCATTGCCATCACCTCCTCTGTCTCCTGTCCCTTAGGTCTGGAGAGTGGTGGAGGGCTCGATCCTTGGCCACTCAGAAAGAAGGCTACATCCCAAGCAACTATGTGGCCAGAGTTAACTCTCTGGAGATAGAGGAGTAAGTATCCATTTCCTACCTCCGAAAGAAGTGTGAGCAAAGCCAGTCCTGTTCCTGCCTCAGGACCTTTGCCCGTATTGTCTGCCCCTCTGTCACACTCTTCCCAGGACTTGTGGCTTAACTGGCCTCTCCAATGCACCAGGCCTCAAAGCCTTCCCTGCCCACCTGTGTAAGGTGGATCCTTCTGGAAACTCTCTCTTGTAGAAAGTTATTTTATTCCCTCCTCTCACTAGCAAAAATCATCTTGTTTCTTTGGCTGTTCACATGTGCATTGCCTGCCTCCCCCACAAGAACGAGAGCTTACACTTGGGCTGTGGAGTTTAGTCTGCCTAGATCTGAATCTTGCCTTTACTTACCTAAGCTAAATGACCCTGGGCAAGTTACTGCCCTCTCTGTTCCTCAGTTTCCTCACCTATAAAATCAGAATAATAACTAGGCATGGTGGCTCATGCTTGTAATCCCAGCACTCAGGAGGCAGAGGCAGGAAGATTGCTGAGTTCAAGGCTTGCCTGAGCTACATAGTGAGCTCAGGGCCAGCCTGAACTATGAAGCGAGACCCTGTCTAAAAAAAAAAAAAATCAATAATAAAGGCAACAATTCTGTAGATAATAAGAGCTCAATGAATCTTACCCATCTTTCTCTTCAGTTGATAACAGAGAAACAGGGCCAGAAAGGGAAACCACCTTGCTCAAAGTAACACAGTATGTTTACAGCGGGTCCTAGGCCTGCTAACATCTGTTCTGGAGCTTTTTTTTTTTTTTTTTTTTTTGAGACAGGGTCTCACTTTGTAGTTCAGGCTGGCTCTGAGCTCACTATGTAGCCTAGGCAAGCTTCAAACGCAGCAATCCTCCTGTCTCTGCCTCCCAAGTGTTGGGATTACAGGTGTGAGCCACCACGCCCGGCACGTGTTCTGGAGTTTTATATATCATAGCTCCTCACCTTTGTGTGGGTGGGAGTAGATTCAGCTGCTGCTACTTGAACTTTTCTACTCAATATCCCAAATATCCAGGAAGAATGAAGGAAAGTTCCCAGGATGTGATCTAGAGCTGGAAGTTCTTTGCAGTGTCACATTTTGGCTTAGAAAGTCATGCTTTTTTTTTTTTTTTTCCAGTACCGGGGATTGAACTCAGGTCCTTGTGGTTGGTGCAGTACCACTTGAGCTAAATCCCCAGCCCTGAAGTCATGCTATGTATTCAACTGTGCAAATGCAGAGGATCAGGGGGGAAGCTAAGCAGGCTCAGGCCCTCACTCTACAGGCCTCCACAGCCCTGAGAGGGTTCTTCTCAAGGTCACGTGTGCTTGTGAAACTTACAGACTTGAGATATGTGACCTCCATGAGCTAAAATAGCTGTTCACACTGCTCACAGAGAGGCACTGGAAGGGTGCTGAGTCCTTGCATTTGTAATGCTGTATTCTTTTTCTTTCTTTTTTTTTTTTTTTTTTTAAGTCTCTTGGGCCTGGGATTTAGCTCAGTAGCACCATGCTTATCTTACCAGCACAAGGTCCTGAGTTCAATCCCCAGTACCAGAAAAAAATAGATATAAAAAGGTCAGTCTCCAAGCTGCTGTTGCAGTCTCACCAAACTGGATTTGTCTTTGGTAAATGTCTTTTGACAAGAAAAGAATGACTGTTTTATCAAAAAAAAAAAAAATCTTGCAGGAAAATGGTGCTGCAGGAAGTCAGGCCCTTGCCCTTCTGGCTCCCACCTGACCACAATGCCCTGTGTTAAACTCACCCCTCCCCCAGTTCACCTGTGTCCCCATCCCTTCCCATTAGGTGGTTCTTCAAGGGCATCAGCCGGAAGGATGCAGAGCGCCAGCTCCTGGCTCCTGGCAACATACTGGGCTCCTTCATGATCCGGGACAGTGAAACCACCAAAGGTGACACCAGCCTCCCTACTTTGCCCGGTCCTGCAAGTGTGCCTCAGGCTTGCCCTCACTTCTGCATTGAAAAAAGCTCTGAGGAGGACTGGGTAACTCAGTCAGGAGGCCATGACGGCCTCCATGTTTTCTTCTGCTTTTTCTACTGGGGGCAGGGAGGGTTGAGAGTCTGTTCAGTTTGACCCTTCTTGGCCCCTGTAGTTCAGGTGTGGTCTTTAGTAGTCTCAGGTGGTTTGAGCCCTAAAAACAAATAAGTATGCTGCTGAAACTTGATCTTCCTAGCTTGGTTTTTTTTCTTTCTTTCTTTTTCTTTCTTTTTTTTTTTTTTAAAGACACAGTCTTGCTATGTAGTTCAGGCTACCTTTGAACTCACTATGCAACTCAGCCTGAGTTTGAATTTATAGTGATCCTCCAGCCTCAAACTCCTGAATGCTTAGATTACAAGACCACCACACCCAGCTCTAGTTTGTTTCTGTTGTTGTTGTTTTGAGACAGGGTCTCACTTTGTAGTTCAGGTTGGTCCTGAGTGAGCTCACTATGTAGCCCAGGCAACCCTCCAACTCAGCAATCCTCCTGCCTCTGCCTCCCAAGTGCTGGGATTACAGGCATGAGCCACCATGCCTGGCATTTTAAAAATCTCATTGCAATCTATATCATCTACAAGCCTAATTCCTCTCTCCCTAAGGAAATGGGTCAGAATGAGACTACAGAAAGAACCAAGCCAGCTTTGTGTGAGACTCTACTTCAGATGCTCTTTGAAAGTATTTGGAACCCTAATGTCAGGAGTAGCTTCCTGAAACCCCTGAGCTGTTAGGGCAGCAGTTTGACAGTGGGTGATGGGTGACAGGAACAGTGCCTGGAAGCATATCGAATAACTCACACTGGCTCAAGGTGTATTAGTCAATAGGTGTATTAGTCAGTGCTCACTAGAGAAACAGATTCAATGAATTTTTTTTTTGAGATAGGATCTTACTATGTAGTTTAGGCTGGCCTCAAACTCATGGCGATCCTCCTGCCTCAGCCTCCCAAGTACTGGGATTACAGGCATGTGCTACCACTCCCAGCTAGAGCTATTAGATTTACCATGTAAAGGATTTACAAAGGTACAAAGATTTACAATGAGTACCTGAAGACTCAGGTGTGGAAGAGCACAAAAGGGCTGCCTGCCTGCTGAAGATCAGAGCATACAGTCGGAAGTCAAAGGCCTGGAGCTCACTGTCAAGTCCCATGTGAGTCTGTCAGGAAGCTGAAAGGTCTCCACTGGAAGCCAGAAGATGAATTTCCAGGGTGAAGGTGGAGACCAGAGCTCCTCAAAAGAAATAGAAGTGAGCCCAATCAATATAGATTCTTTCTCTCTTTCTCTCTCTCTCTCTTTTTTTTTTTTTGGCTTATTTTGCTGACTGTATTTTTATTTTATTTTATTTTACATTTTATTGATACATTATATATATATACACATCACGATTACACTCCACATTGAGAATTTGTACCCTCATATGACACAACTTGATTCTCATTTTTCCCCCTCCCCTCCCCACCCTACCTTTCCCCCACCCCTATATATACAAGCATTGTTTCCTTTTTTTTTTAACCATCAGTGTTTTTCTTTCTTCATTATTTACCCCTAAGCCCCATTACCCTTTGAATATTTACTATTTTACAATATCAATCATGCATTCCAGAACACATTTATAGCTTCAGTTACTTTTTTTGATTCTACCCAGGGTACAATCCTGTATGATGTCACACCCAGGATGGGTCTTCCAGTTTCAGTTAATCCATTCAGATTGTACTAAGCCAGTCAGTGGGTGTTTCTTTCTTTCTTTTTTTTTTTTTTTTTTTTT
>PVIC010013410.1:0-38018 GCA_004025085.1 Thryonomys swinderianus
AAATAGTGTTTTATTAATACAAATTTTCTGACTTCTGAATTTGTACTATAATCATACAAAAAGCTACATTTCTTGACCAGATACAGATATTACACAGAAGTAACGGGACTCTACACTTATGGCTTATGACTTAATCTCAAAAATGTCAATTTTTTAAAGAGACAAAAATCTAATATTTAACAGTTTTCTGTGATGATTAAATGGAAGATAGTACTATTTTGCAACTATTAAACATGAAATTATTTCAAAATGCAATGTTCACAATAAGAGCGTAATAAGAAGGTGAACTACTTGGAGAATCAATGATATGGTGCTAAGTTAGAACTATACAGCTCAAGTTGTCCTAAATTGGTTAAATGGGTGCTTCGGTGTTTTATTTATTTGCTTTCACATTTATTTATTAGTTTTTATTATTCAAGTTCTAAGATAACTATTAAAAATATAGTCTGAATGGCCAGTATTAATGCTTGACCTAGAAGTGTAATAATATTAATATCTCTCAAATTCAACTTCTGTATATTAATCGTTTGTGTTCCTCACGTGTAATATAAATGTGAAAAAATGTCAATTTTATGACAGCAATAAAATGAATTCTGTTTTAATTTTAAATATTTGAAGTAATATTTTTGAACATAATTATATTTTCTTTGTTTCTTGAAAGTATAGTTATTGTTTTTACAAAAATATTTAACATAAGATATTTATTAATGTGTTTTGTTTTGTTTAAGAAGTGAACAAATTTATCTACAATAAATGGTTCCAGGGTTGGGAAACTATTCCATGACACTATTAAAGATCAGTTGTTTTTCTTCTCTGGTATCTCGGTTACTCACATATTTAACACAGATGGTTTGCCAAGATATAGATTGCTGGGCAAAAACTCTGTTTTAGGAAAACTATAAAAATTACATTCCTGAAACTTAAAAATTTATTGTAATTTTCTAAGAATAATGCAAGGACGTCCAGCCTAGAACATTAAAAGCCACACACGTCAATGTGTATGAAAGTGTTTTCCACTTCAGCTCTGTTTTAGATTCTGAGTTAATGTCAATTGTTAGATTCCAAAGTCATTATGAAAAACAAATTTCTTCTCAATTACCAAACTCTTGAGATACATAAAAATTCCTTGACAGTAGTTAATGCCCATTACTTTATAAATCTAATGAATTTGCACTTAGATTATGTTGATGTATCTGTGATTTATACATCTAATTAAGCATGCAGTTAGAATATCGATAGCCCTTATTATTGTCTCAATTGGAACTGTATCAGAGTGTTTTATTGTCAATTTATATTATTTAGCATAATGAATCCCTAAGAGCACTTTTTTGAATGAACTATCTTGAAAATAGATCATACAGTCCCTGAACAAGAAACCAACTGAGATCACTTCTTTATAAAGAATTCAATAATAAGCAATATTTATATACATGACAACAATCAGAATAGCATGAAATTTAAGATGAACCAGATATAGAAGCCTCTAAATTCTGTGATTTGTAAGTGATGTTTCAGGGTCAATAAAATGGAAAACAAATAAGGCTTTCTATTCAATTACACTGAAATCACAGGATATTACCAAGAGCTCTTGTCGTACAACCCACAATAACTTGAATACAATATGAAATTATTTTGGAGCAAAGCTAATCTCAGCAATATACTGTTAGACAATACCATAGTGTAGGATGGACCCTTCATTGTGGTTATGAGCCCTGAGATAAACATTAAAAAGTATTTTATGTTTAAATGGGACCAAATGATGACTCCTTTGTCTCCTTTAAGTCAACCAAATAACGCAATGGCTACCAGCAAAAGGAAATGATAACGCGAGCCTCAGAAAGCAGCAAGAGATTGTGTACCACTCAGACCGTGTATAAGAAGGAGGGGTACAGAACGCAGGTGGTGCCAAGGGAGGTTGCAGTACTGTGCCAGGGGAGGGTGATTTTAGGAACAGCTCCGAGGCCAAATACAGACGAGACCAATTCATCAGAAAATCGAACAGGTGACAAATGCTCAGTGAAAACAAAGGAGGAAAAAAAATAAAACAAAAACCATAAAAGAACAAAGGGAAGGGAAGGGTTGGGTGGGGAGTGGAGGGGAGAGGTGGAAGAGAGGAGCCTGTGAGGCCAGGAAGGCAATGTGAAAGGGCGGGAGACAGTTCCCATGGCACCAGTCCACGGATGGAGCCCGGAAGTGGAGGGGGACAAAGAGAAAATACTCAGATCCGCCGCAGCCTGATGTTGCTGGAGGTGCTATATTTGGAATGTCCTGTATTTGGAAAGTTTGGTTGGTCTGGTGAGAACAATGCACTAAAATAATCCATACAATCTCCGGCATACCTGTTAGCAGTACTTCCGGCAGCCGAGGTACAATCATCCCACACTTGAGCCCAAAATGGGCAATTTGGGTAGAACCTGTCTCAAAATCCAAATTAAGTTCAATGTAGTTCAGTGCTGCTTGTTTCCCGCATTCACTTCTCGGTTCTGCCAGAGAAAAAGACAAATAAACCCTACAATAAATCTAACACATGAATTTTCCCACCTTAACCTCAAGGCTTTCCACACATCAATGGGTATTTTCTGCAGAAAGCTAATATGAAATAAACTCATAAAATTAAATGGTATTTTACATTTAAAAAGTACCTTCATTTTAAAATATATAAAATAGAACCGGAAAAGAATTGAGGTAAAAGTAGTAGATAAAAATGCAGTCAAGGGCCGGAGGGTTAGCTCAGTGGTTCTGGCGCCTGCCTCACAAGCACAAAGTCCTGAGTTCGATCCCCGGTGACCGCATATAATGCTGGGCATGGAGACTCATGCCCACCAACAATCAACAGCACATAACACAATGCCGGACATGGTGTCTCATGCCTGTAATCCCAGCACTTGGGAGGCAGAGACAGGAGGATTGCTGAGTTCGCGGCGCCTTGCCTGGGCACCATAGTGTGCTCAGGGCCAGCCTGAACTACGAAGCGAGACCCTGTCTCAAAAAAGCAAAAAAAAAAAAAAAAAAAAAAAAAAAAAATTACTGCTTTATTCATGCATTGACCAATGCTGTATTAGCACCATAAACACAACATTGATCATATGTACTTCTCCGTCAGAGCTCTTGTATGACCAGATTCATCGCTGTGGGTTAGTAAGTTTTTAAAGGTGATCTTTTTCTTTAAGAAGTAAGGCACAACATAAATTTAAAATATTTGTTCACTCTGTTGTAAACTGTGTACTGTCATCCACAGTGTTGTTCAATTTATGCAGCACACAGAGAGCAGATTTAGTAGAATTATTAAGTGCCCTGGGAATTTTGGAATGACAAATCAACCCTGGCCTCTACTTGAAGTCGGCAGTTTCATTAGCTCCTGGCAAAAACCTTTGAAGCTAGTTATCTAATACCCTGAAGCTATGAAATTCCTTAGTGATATCTTCTTCCAAGAGTGTGTTACTGACATATCGAAGATTTGTCACATATATGACCACATTACTCACATTGAATATAGTCATTATGTGTCAACAACTGACCTGAAAAAAAAAAAATGGGGGAAGAGAGTCTAGAGATAGGAACAGGGAAGAGGTACTGGAGGGAAATGAAAGGAAGGAAGATATACCTACTCCCTAAGATATATGGAAACATTACATACTGAAAACATAAACCAAATGAAAAAGGAAGGAAACCTGTTATTTAGTGTGCTCACCCTCATCAATTAATTTGGTAGGATTTCTGGCTAGGTTGATTCAGCTTCTGTATCAATTCTAGCTACTCCATCTTGAACTTGAATCTTTTATGGAACACTTCCTCACCTATGCCTCATCAGCAAATGAGTTTCATTTCTCTCTTCTATGTCCTCTTCACCTCTCAGTAATCAAGGAACTGAAAAAAATGAGAGCCTTGGTCTTTATTAGACACAGGAGTAAGAGAGTATTGTGTCTGGCTCAGTCTTCTATACAAACCACAAAATATTCTCCGTATCACTGGTAGACTTTTCAATTAAATTTATTGGTGTGTCCACCACACTAGCACTTTTCATTTCCTCCAATAACTTTGCTTGCATACTCAAGAGACCTAGCTTTCAGTCTGTCCCGATTGTCACAAACCTTCCTTCAAATTTAAACACTTCAACTTTTTGATTAGACAAGAGAGACTTCCCACACTTCATCTCAATGAAAACTTTAGAGGTTAATGTATGATTTCTGATTGTCCTAATGTCCTTATAATTGTATATGGATGGAGACAGAGAGCCAATAAAATACAGTTTGCTGTCTTACATAGCTGATGTCCCGGATGCCCTGAAACAGTAACAGTAGTAAGATCAAGGACCACTGACCATAGATCGTCATAACAGATGCAGGAAAAGTGAAAAGGTGTGAAATATTGAAGTTACCAAAATGAGACAGAGAAACAAGAAGTAAGCATATTGTTGAAAAGTGGTGCTGAAGCACTTGCTGGACTCGACATTGTCATAAATCTTTGATTTTGTAACACATACAGTATCTACGAGGCACAATAATACCAAGTGCAACAAGCTATACCTGTACACATCAAATTTAATACGTGTTCATGTCAGGCTGCTCATATAGAAGCATGGGGAAATTCATCGGTAAAAGAATTTAGAAAACACTTTATGCCATTAGAATTTGTCATGCTGATAGACGTTGACAACTTCTCAACAATGGGGTGTCATATTTCCAAGCCTACATGTGAAGTTGGCTCACTGCTCACACCTTCTACATCACAGTATGGCATATTTTGGTTATTTTTTCTTGTCATTGTGATCGATGAAAAATGATTAATAACTTAGTTTGAATATGTTCTATAGGTATTGAAGCAATTTTAATGTTTTGTAAATTCTCTTCTGAGAATTTCCTATATGTATTCTTCACTAACATTAGTTTCAGGCTTGCTAAAGTTTTGGTATTAACTAGAGGATTCCTTGTGTAACAAGTACTCTAGCCCTCAGGCAATGATATATTTTTAAATCTCCATTTATTATTTAATGTGTACTTGAATAATTTTCTTATTTTCAAGTATGGATTGAATATTTTGTGGTTATTGGGTTCTTAAGATTATTTTACAGAGAAACAAGAAGGAAGCATATTGTTGAAAAGTGGTGCTGAAGCACTTGCTGGACTCGACATTGTCATAAATCTTTGATTTTGTAACACATACAGTATCTACGAGGCACAATAATACCAAGTGATAATAAATGAAATTTCATTTTTGGTTTTGGGGATCTGTGAAATACTTAGAAGAAAGTTTGAAGATTTATTTGTGAACATATTTATTCACATTATATGTATCTTCTATTACTGTTATGGGTATAAATACATAGATACATGGTTTTTAACTTGATTCTGATCCACCGTCATTTTCAGGACCTGTGAGAGTCTTAATGTGGTGATATTACACATATTTAAGTGTAGGGTCTATATCCTCGACTTTAGTATCTATTAGTATCTACCCTTATTCCTTACTTTTATTTCTTTCATAATTTTTTTTGGCTAACTTGAAATGTTCATGTTTGAAACTGATTTATGAATCAGCTTATTTATTATATTTATAACATTTCCCCACTTCTATAATTTTTAAAATGCATTCTAAATTATAATGTTAATTTAGTGCATTTTTCAGTATCATTCTTTTTCTGAAGATAAACTAAACATAGATGAGAAATAGATAAATAGATGATAGACATAACAGATAAAATGTATTCCATTATTAAATAAATAATAAAATATTAATGTTTTGAGTATTTCAGCATCTATACTTACTATGTTTTATTTGATGGCATTTTAAATATATGATCCTAATTTATTTATAAATGATGACACTTTCAATATAAAATGAAAACATATGTTTGTAGATTACATATGTATGTATATATGTATTATTTATTTTAGATTTTTGGGCTTTTGTTTTTCAGTTTTTTGAGACAGGGTCTTGCTTTGTAGTTCAGGTTGCCCCTGAACTCACTGTGTAGCCCAAGTAGACTCGAATTCACAGCAGTCTTCCTGCCTCTGCCTCTTGAATGCTGGAATTATGCGTGTGAGCCAGCACGCCCGGCACTGTGGTATGTGGTACTGGGGATTGAACTGGCATCTTGCACTTGTCAGGCAGATGCCGGAACCATAGAGCTAAATCCCAGGCTCTATAGTTTCATTTTTCTAATTGTGGTTGTTGGTATCAGATAATTGTACATTTTAGGAGAAAAAGATTTTCTGAGCATTGCTTCTTAGGGCTATAATGTCAACGTGAAAACATTGTTTCTTGTGCTAATAATTTGGACACGGAATCTGTGTTTCTCCATGTTTTTCAGTGACAGAACACACGGAGCACAGTGTTTGTACAGCACACCTGAGTAAGCAGGTGCAGCTTACAGAGGCTGAAAGCAGTTAGTTCAAGAGCTCAAACCGACACCCAAAGGCATGGGGGGCCAAGCGATGGAAGTGTCATTTTGCAGCCCCTACCAGTATGGGGTGCATGTAATTTTGCTGTGGAGACTCTGTTTGCACTGAGCTTTAGGTATTTAATAACATTGTAACATAACCAGAACCACATTGAACAATTTTCATTCTATTTCTAATAAAGTATTACAGTTCATTTTAGACATCACTAGTCTCTTAGTTTATGTAATGTTTCAAAAGTGGGGAGCAGATTAGTACCATTTCATATCTTAACTAATCAATATATTTATATCCTTTGCATGTCAAAAAATCTCTATGATCCTTATAATTAATCTTTCCATGTTCTTTATATTTATTTATTTATGCATTTTCCACTTTCATCCTTTTTCTTACATATGTCTAATAATGGCTAGTTTATCTTTTAAAAGGAACATATTTTCAGTTTTACTCATTTTCTTTTTTATTCTAATTTGTTTTTATAATAATAATTGCTACTTTCTAATTTCCTTTTCTCAATCAATTTAATTAATGCATTATGCATTATAGATAGTTCTATAGCAACATTTTCTATGTACCTAATTTATGGAAAAAATCCACCAGTTCAGTAATACTATTAGTATTTTTTTAATTTTCAAACTATACTAATTTCAGTTGAGATTTTCTTTTGTCAAAAGATTCAATTTCAAAAGTATTTCTGTTCATTGTTTGCATTCATTTACAAATATAAATGGATTTTATTGTCTTTGTAATTTTCAATTTTTTTTTTTTTTTGAGACGGGGGTCTCGCTTTGTAGTTCAAGCTGGTCCTGAAAACCCAGGCAAACCTCAAACTCAGCAATCCTCCTGCTTCTGCTTCCTTAGTGCTGGGATTACAGGTGTGAGCCACCACTCCCGCACTGTTGTATGTGGTACAGATTGCTGGTGGGTGTGAGTCACCACGCCCAGTATTGTTGTATGTGGTTACCCGGGATCGAACAAGGAACCTTGTGCTTGCTAGGCAGGTGCTGGAACCACTAAGCTAAATCCCCATCCCTGTTACTGCATTTTAATCAGAGAAATTTTTCTACAATATCTGTAGAATTATTTCTGTAATAATTTGCTACAATTAAGATGCAGGTAATATTTGAGAAAGTTTTCCTATCATGTTACAAGATTTAGTTACTCAATTATTCTGTGTGTAGATTTTTTTTTTTTTTTTTTGAGACAGGGTCTCGCTTTGTAGTTCAGGCTGGCTCTGACTGAGCTCACTATGTAGCCCAGGCAAGCCTCGAACTCAGCAATCCTCCTGTCTCTGCCTCCCAAGTGCTGGGATTACAGGCGTGAGCCATCACGCTCAGCACTGTGGTATGTGGTATTGATGGCTGGTGGGCATGAGTCACCATGCCCAATATCATATCATTGTATGTGGTTACAGGGATTGAACTCAGGACCTTGTGCTTGCCAGGCAGGCAGCAGAATCACTGAGCTAAATCTCCAGCCCATGTGCGTGTAGATTTTTTTTATTAAATGCCTTTCTCCCATTTACTGAGACTGCTTTACTGAGACTATTTACTTTCCCCCAATTTTTTTTTTCTCCAAAGCAAGAAAAATAGTATTTCCACTTTTCCTATCTTCTTACATTTATTTTGTTCCTGAAGTTATGTATAATTTAGGCTTCTCATGTAAGAAAAATCATGAAATGTATAAACTCCTCTGTAGACTTATTTCCCTGAGTGCAGATAGGCTATGTGGAGATGGGATCTGGTGAGAGGTAGAGACGAGAAAGAAGGGAGAGGAGGAAAATAATCAAGATCAAGATGCAACATATACAGTGCTGCCCCACAATAAATGCATTTATGACCCATCACAATTATCTAGGGATTAAAAGGGGAAGCCAGGAATGCATCTCAGTGCCACTGCGCCTACCTGGCAAGTGAGTTTGATACTCAGTACTGAGGGGGAAAAAAGGAAAGAAGAAATAGAATTTCTGGATAAATGAAATATAACACAATCACTCAAACTTGATATTCTAATCATATATAATATACATATATAATAAATGTGAAATATAGGTAGGCCTCAACTATTGCATAGAATATAGTTCTACTAAAACAAAAGTATAATTATAAAATTATGCTTAGCTGAAATTCAAATTTTATTACATTATTTTTATTTATTTTAAAAGTGAGCAAGCTTGCTGGGCATGGTGGCTCACGCCTGTAATCCCAACACTCAGGAGGCAGAGGCAGGAGGATTGCTGAGTTTGAGGCTTGCCTGGGCTACATAGTGAGCTCAGGGCCAGCCTGAACTACAAAGCGAGACCCTGTCTCAAAAAAAAAAAAAGTAAGCAAGCTTTAAGTAAATTGTCAAAGGATAATAGAAATGAGTCTCGTATTAATTTTAATAAGATTTTTCTGGTTCCAGTGAGTATTCAAAGTGCTATCTTTTATCTTAAGGAATATTTACTTATAAAGGAATGTAAAGTTTGCCTCTTTGTTTATTGTTGTGCTTTTAATATGATACAAACTTCAATAGGGAGGAAAAAAGAGAGACAGAGCTTATTTCTATGTAGTGACTAAGAAGAATATGAAATTCCTTGTAATGGAAATTAGACTGTAGAGGACAGATAGAAGGCCAGTTGAAAATTTTCAGACACAATGTTTTGAAGTGATAAAGTATATATAAGCACCTGTAGATGCAAATGAACTCTAGAAAGTATGACAGTTTTTGTAGAATGGGAAGTTTCCAAAGGAAATTTGGTGTGGGAATGTAATGAGGGGAAGGAATAAATATGATCTGAAAGAAAATAAAACAGCATTTATATAGGGGGTGGGGAGGTGTGGGTGGGTGGGGATATGGGTAAAAATGAGAATTAACTTGTGTCCTATATTCGTACAAATTCCCCAATGTTATGTATGATTGAGAGATGTATGTAAATTGTACCAATAAAGAATTTTAAAAAATTGAATAAGTATGCCGGACGTGGTGGCTCACGCCTGTAATCCCAGCACTCAGGAGGCAGAGACAGGAGGATTGCTGAGTTCGCGGCGGCTTGCCTGGGCACCATAGTGAGCTCAGGGCCAGCCTGAACTACAAAGCGAGACCCTGTCTCAAAACT
Source organism: Thryonomys swinderianus (assembly GCA_004025085.1). Lineage (NCBI taxonomy): Eukaryota > Metazoa > Chordata > Mammalia > Rodentia > Thryonomyidae > Thryonomys > Thryonomys swinderianus. The sequence continues at coordinate 9,496 of PVIC010013410.1, forward strand.
AAAAAAGCAAAAAAAAAAAAAAAATTGAATCAGTATATATCTTTACCACTCCAGAACAGAAAGTGAGAGCCAAATTTAAGTTAAAATTTCAAAAAATAGTTCAATAAATCATTTGAACAATGACTTTTATTTATCTACTCTTTAATCATGAATTAATAACGTTAATATCTGGTATAGCTAATCATCTACAATAGAATATGGTTTCTTCCAAATAATTGTTATAATGTTATCATGAATAGTATTCAATGGACATTTAATAATTATTTTCTGGGCAAGATTAGACAACAAAAATATTAGTAAACCAAATACATTAGCATTCAAACTGAAATTGTCTCTTAATTACTTAGTAATTTAAAATAGCAGTAGCATCATTAGCTTCTGCATTTACCCATTGTGTTCCCTAAGAAATTAGCTTGCATAATTTCCATACTGTATATTTACTATTTTTATTTTTATTCATCTCACTATGAAATTTTATTTTTATTACACAGTAATATTTAAATTATTTTACAGAAGATGTATTTATAGTGTACTTACAAACATATATCAGTTATTTAAGCCTGTTTTAATTTTCAGATATTTAGTGAAATCTTCAGGTGATACTGTCGTCTTCATCACTGTCATATTTTTTACTATTTCCTGAGCATTTTAAAACATGATACATCACTTTTTAGTTTTGATAAAATGTTCAGCTGTGGTAGTCTTTGCAACAGCTGATTTTCTTTTGTTCCTCTCAGCCTCTTTCTCAGTGTTTTGGCACACCTAAATTAGGCAGGAAACCCTTTTCCTACTTAATTCACAGAACTACCACTGCTAGGTTCTTGAGATGACAGTTAACCGAAGTAAGCATATTTGCTAACTGTGGCCGCTGATGTTATTTTGCTTTTCTAACACAGACTCGCACCTCTTAGACATAGGGACTCTCAGGGCTTGTACTCGCTTAAAAGTGCATAAATCTCCACTCACCTCAATCTTCTACTCTGAAATCTATCTATTCTTAATAGACTCGTCTTCCCGTTGATTCTGAGAAATACATGAGGAAATAGTTATCCTGGAGCAGGACATATACCGCTGAGCATTTTTTTTGGGGGGGGTACCAGAGATAAAATTTAAATCTTCAATATTCTTTTGAGAATGTATAAGAATGATTGCTAAACACAAAGCTAAAGTCCAACAGGCCAATATAAATCTGTAAAAGATGTGAACAGGGATATCGCATGAGTGAATATGCAAAAGGCTAGTTGACATGTAGAAAAAAGCTGCCATCGAAATGCAATTAAATCGACGGAGAGATTCCATGTGCAACCAACAACTGCCGCAAATTAAAACAAAAAAAAAGCATTGTCAAAAATGTACAAGCACTTGTTCACCTACACAGCTCAGGTGGAAAGAAGACACACCCCAGGGCTATGAAGCACTGTCTCGTACAACGGGTCGCACTCCGCGCTTCGGCAAAGCCCACTTCTCTGCACGTTGGAAAAGAATGGGCACCTCGGGCATTCAAAAGTCACCTGCAAGCCCACACGGTGGGCATGTTTCTGACAGTTCTATTCATCTTGCCCAATACCGAAACAATGACACAGAATAAATAAATCAAATATGTTAACATAAGAGAAATAAGAACACCTTGCAACCATACGGATACCTTTCAAACAGGTTGAAGAAAAGAAAGTTAGTTACAAAGCAAACCTACTTTGCTATCCCTTTATATGACAAAAAAAGCGCCATCTACCAGAGATCACAGAAGTGAGACTCGGGTTTGGAGTGGTAGGAAAGTGGGTACAAACTGGGTATTGTTTCAGAAGGGTCCAAATGAACCAGATGCCCTAGTTATCCATCTGAGCAAGTATATATCTTTCAATTTGTAGTTAAGATTAGCACACAGAATATTCTGTTCGATATATCTGTAGAGACAGCATGGACAATGTTATAAGGAGATGATTTATGGGGTGAGTAATGCTCTCTTTATTTTAGTAGCATTTCTATTGATTAATTTTAATTTTGTGAGTTTTACTATATTAAGCAATGTATACTTAACAGTAAATTTAAAATAACAATACACAAAATATAAAATTTTAATATGCAATGATTGTGAAAACACCAAGATTTTCAACATCACATTCTTACAAGATCTTAAAAAAAATTGAGAGAAGAAATAAATTCCTCTGGGAAGAACAGTGAAAATACAAGCAAAACTCTACCACAGAAATAATCTTTAATTTAATGAAACACCTAAGGCAGCCTTCATACATGAACAGCACATTCCACGCACAAATATCACTTACACTGACCACACATGTGTTTTGGTTTCCTGTCTTTTTTGGTAGGATGTACTTGACATCTTGCTGCTCTTCCTGTTTTCTTAGGAAAAAGGTTCTTAGGGTTGTTGTGATGTTCCACATGTCTGTTTACCAGTTTGCTCTGGAATTCTTTTGAAGAGTTATTTGGGCAGATTTATATTGTTCCTCTTCTGTTGTGGCTGATCATTTATCAGCTCCTCTTCTCTCATCCAAGTACTCACTAGGCCCGACCCTTCTTAGCTTCCGAGATCAGACTAGATTGAGAGTGTTCAGGGTGGTAAGGCTATAGTCTCAAATTCTGATTCTCTAAGAAATTTTCTGTTATTTCTATGTAAACTTTAAAACTATTTATGACTGACATGTTTAGAATTAGGTAAAACATGACCTCTCAGCATCAGTTTGTGTTTTCAGTAACACAGATACTGCATAGCTCAGCAACAACACCAATTCTATCTTTTGTTTTGTTGTGAAATGTGACCATTTCTGGCTACATTTTAGTTGAGGATTCACTATCTTTCATTCGTTTGAGACAGGCCTCCCTATGTAGACTAGGGTAGGCTTGAACTCACTGTGCAGCACTGGCTGAACTCGAAATCATAGGATCCTCCTGCTGCAACCTCCTGAGAGTTGGAATTATAAGAATATACCATCGTGCTTGCATTGACTCTTGATTTTATCTTCCTACTGCAATGTTGACAGCATCAACACTACTATGCTTTTTTCACTGTGTAGGAGGCAAATGTTATTCTCTTGACAATCCGAAGAGTGTAGTTTACATTTTTGCATTGAGAATTTGAAATATTTTCTTCAGAAATCTCAGCTTAGTACTTGTGAATAGTGCCTGTGCTAGTCAACTGGTGTGGTTTTGTTTTTGTTTGTTTGCTTTGCAAGGGTAACATCAATGGACAACGTGAGAACTAACTGTCAAACACAACATTTGGGTTATTTGTCACACAGGTGTTCACAATGTCATATTTTTTTCTATTCCATTGATGCACATGCCTGTTTTTGTACATGTTCTGTGCTATTTTAATTACCACAGCTTTATAACTTAATTTCACATCTGGAATTATAATGCTACCTGTTTTGGATCTGTAATCAGGGATTTCTTTTGTTATTCTAGGTCTCTTCTGGTTTCATATGAAATTTAGTTTATTTTTTCAAAGACCAGTGAGATATACACTTAAAAGTACTTTGCCTAGAACTGTGTTATTCTGTCCATAGATTTTGGAATTACAGCCATTTGGTAAGTCTGGTTCTGCCAGGGGTGCCATTCCAGTTTTGGGTGTGCCCTTTGATTTCCTTTTTGCAGAATGATATAGTTTTCATCATAGAGGCCTTTCACGTCCTTGGTTAGGTTAATTACTAAATATTTTACTTTTTGATGATATTGTAAATTGTGCTGTTCTCCTATTTTTTTTTCAGTTAGCTCCTTATAAAGGAGTAGTACTGATTCTTGTGTGGTTAATTTCCATCCTCCTACATTGCTAAATTTGGGTATTAATTCTAGAAAGTTTTTGGTGCAGGTTTGTGATCCTGTAAGTGCATGATGTAATTTGCAAATAATTGTACTTTGATTTTCTTCTTTCCTATACATATGGTTTTTATTGTTTCTTCTTGATTACTCTGACTTTTTTTGGAGGCAAGTTCTTGCTTTGTAACATTTTGAGGACTATGATAAAACAAGAGTGGTGATAATGGATATATTTGTCATTTCCTTGAATTTAAAAGGAAAGTTTTGATATGTTTTCCTCATTCAATATGATGTTAGTTGATCATCATCTTCATGTTAATCAGACCAGATAAGATCCTTCTATAAATAGCTTTAATCAGATTGAGATAAGTTCCTCCTATAACTATTGTCTTCAAGGTTTTTCATGAATGGAAATTGGATTTTATCAAAAGCTTTTTCTGAGTCTAATGAGAAGATTATGTAATTTTTGTCTTTCTGTTTATGTGATGAATTACATTTAAAGATTGTATATGTTGAAACATTTTTGAATCTCTGGGCTGAGGCTTACTTGGTTATGATGTAAGATCTTTTTTTCCCCTTATTGAGTTTATTGGTATATTTTAGATGTACATTATAATCACATTCCAAATTGAGAATTTGTACCTGTATATGACATATTCTGATTTTTTTCCCATTCCCCTATTCTTTTTACTGCTTACATATGAAAGCTTTGTTTTCATGATCTATATGATGATTTGTTGCATTCTTTGTGCCGTATCATATTAAGGATTCTTCTAGTTACGTTCATTAGAGGTATTGGCCTGTCATCTTTTTTTTTATTGGATTCTTATCTGCTTTAGGAAGCATGAAAATGTTACTCTCAGAAAGTGTTTAACATTCCTAAATTTCTCACATTCACTTCATGTTACTGTGAAGATTGGAAAAGGATTATTAACAATTAGTTGACCAATAGACTACGGCTACCTTATAAGCCCACCAGATTTCAATAAATCTGGGCTAACAGATTTGACATCTTCGTCCTATTCTTCTTTATGAGGTGTAGTATATATTTGGTACAGTGCTGTATAACTGTTATCTTTATTCTTAGAGAGGCTGAGACAGGAAAAGTGCTTGAGCCAGACTAGGCAACCATGGCAAGGAATAGACAAACACAGAAAAAACTCTGTTTAAGAAAGAACAACAACAACAAAAACAAACTAGAGCTATTTTCAACTCCATGTGTTCTTAGAAGTTTTTAGCTTTTGCTATAAAAAATAGAACCACTGCCAGTTTCAGGTCATTTTTTGTCTGAATATTTGAAATTTACACTGCTGTTTTTTTTTTTATTTTCCAGTTTGTCATGGAACAATTATACCTTAATTTTAACAATATCTATCTTGTTTAAATGAACCTTTGACTGTGAACACATGTAGTTTTAGAGAATAGTTACATTGGTTAATTTCTGATTTTGTATCTATCATCATTAATATTTATTCATAAATTAAAGGCTTTTAGTCCTCAGTTGAGTCCTATGTGGAAAGAGCAACATCACTTGGCTCATACCTTTCCTTCGCCTTGAACTCTGTGACCTTAGCATGGACTGTTATTCCCAGCGGAACCGCCTGGGCCTGCATGAGACTTTCTCTCTGTACCGCTCACCGCCTCCAGGGTTCCCTCTATATCACTGCAGATGAACTTGACTAAAAGTAGGTATGGGATATCTAAAATCCAGTAAGCTGTGTACAGTTTACTAACTCGGGGGTGGGGAAATCTAGGAAATTTTCACTTATGTTATTGTGTCAATTTTGTTGAAATTTTTGAGCTATTCTTCAATCAGACCAGAAGTTTTATTAGATTTGTCTCTTTAACAATTTGTCTATTTTAGTAGCTTGTAGTTATCTTATATATTTTTTCTGTCACTTATCCTTTCTCTGAAAGTTCTGAGGACTAATTTTCTTGAATTTAGTATTGATATTTTAATTCAATACTTTTTTAAAAAAAGTTTATAGTCTTAAGTATCCAAGTGTTCATTTTACTGAATAAATGTACTTAGTGACCTGCTTTATTCCTCTGAAAAACTTGGGTAAATTCCTTTCTGTTTCTTGGGTAAAATTCGCTTCTAACCTGACTTTACCTTCTCTGTGCTATGTGTTTGTTCCTGTAGTTCCTTGTTTTTTCCTTTCCTCTGCAAAATGCATTTCTTTATGTCTATCCCTTGATAATTTTTTTATATGGTCACAAGTTGGGGATTTCATCTTCAGGGTATTGTCGATGCCTTCACTTCTTTTTCAACATACAGAAAGCCCTTGGAGCGCGGTGGGGGGGGGGGTCAAATAAAAAAGCAGTCTCTTCTGCTTGCGATTTCTATGTGAAGTAAGAGAAGTCAGTGCTGCCCGGGGAGAGGCTCTGTGTCCGGGAGAACGCTCTCAGCCCCTGCTGTTAGGATTTGTGTTGTTCCTCCCACGTATCAGGACGATGCCGCTGGAGCCAAAGCGGAGGTGCTCCCGGGAGGAGCACACATCGCAGCGCTCAGTGCGCTGTGTGTGGATACTGAGACTCGGTTGCGTACTCCGGAAAGGAGGGATACTTTGAAAGCCACAATCTACTCGCCACATAGACCTATAATTTTCTTTATTTTTATGTTATTTCAAGTATTATGGCATGCCGCTATTTCCCGCTCCTTTCTCTGTTGTTATTAGTGAATATTACCCTTGACATACGTCATGTTACCTTTTCTATTTTTATATTAAAGAGAAGGTATTTATGGCTTCTGTTATTTTGATATGAAAATCTAATTCACATTTTAATATATGTGCTGCCGAAGCGAGCACATCTAATTCACATTTTAAAAATACATGTAATCCTTTGAAACCATAGAACCTTGCGTATGTTTGCATATTTAAAACAGATAATTCTATATTTTAGTAGAAGTTTCTTTAATATTATTATTGTATTTTGCATCATACAAAAATATATTCTACTTTCTTACATAGATTCATTGCAGACTGGCAAATCTCATGGGTCTCAATATTTATGGCAATGCCAGCCTACCAAAAAAGTTTACTTGAAATACACTTCTTAAAATGAGAGTCTTCATACAATAAAACATAAATTTTCATCATGAACCATCATAATCCTCTAGAAGTCTAAAGAAAAGCACAAAATACTATATTTAGTCACTTTTTAAACAACATATGTTTACATTAATTTGTGTTTCTTAAAATGACACAGAGTCTTAAGAAATATTTATATTTTAAATATGCATTCTAGTAAGTGAATTAAAATCATCATTACTAGTTAAGGAGTCTTACTAAGACATACTACAACACTTATCTCAAAAGGGGTTTACCATCCTATTAGCCCTACAGAGTACTATCATTCATATAATATTCAACCAAGGATCATAATTTTAAAATTTACTAATAGTAAAGAAGTGCTTCAAAGCACTTGATATAATTCCTAAATATAAACTATTAATTAATTCAATTATTTTTAAGTACAGCAATAATTAAGAACACATATAAGTACATAAATGAAAATATATAGGATATAAAGGAATTTAAAAATAGAAACCTAAGCTAATTTATAACAAAAATTCTGTTTGAAATTATGACTGGATGGCCTATGAAATGTATAAATGTTAGCTGACAAAATTCTTGTAAATTTTCCTCAAGTCCCTAAATTTATAAAATCTTGCACCATAATTGGTCTGACCTGACCTCACAATAAAATAATATTTCCTCTATTTTCTTTCCCTCTAATTATAGCTCATTTCCCTTTTCTTTCCCTCTAATTATAGCTCATTTCTGGAGCAAATCTCTCTCTCTCTCTCTCTCTCTCTCTCTCTCTCTCTCTCTCTCTCTCCTCTCTCTCTGTCTCTCTCTCTCTCTGTCTCTCTCTATTGTAATGGAGACACTTGAAGATAGTAGATAGAAGTGTCCCAGAAATCAAAATAAATCCCTCTTTATTTTTAAATCTTTGGTTTTCTGAAGAATATTAAATTCAGTAACTAAGATGTATTTAGGATAGTAATTTGCATTTTTAGTGTCACTAGTAAAAATTAATTTTAATCATTTTTTTCATTACAAGAGAGGCCATGTTTTATTCTAGGTAATATATTAACAAAGTGGAAAAATATTTTCTAAACTATTTGAATAAAAATGGTAAAAACATAACCAAAAGAATATAACAAAGGTTATAAAAATTGATATTTTCATTTATGTACTTATATCAGCTATATGGATATAGCTTAGTGGTGCAGTGCCTGGCTGGCAAGTAAAGGCCCAGAATTCAATTCCTGATATGAAAAAAAACCTTAAATATTGATATCAATAAAATATTAACACAAGGCAGATGAATGCAGTATTGAATATAAATAATCAAAGGCTATGGTAAAATATTGTTTAAAGACAGAATACACTGTATTATGTTTTGTTTCCTTTTATGTGTGCATATGTACACACATATACACATGATAACATATGTGTCAAAGTTAACAGTTTAGTGTCTCATAATTCTAGTACTGAAAAGCCCATGTGAAAAATGTTTAGACCTTGCTATATAATTTACGTTTTAATTTACAGATTGGCTCCAAATATTATTAAAGGCTCCAAATAAAAATGTCACCTATTTCATGTTCAAATACCATCAACACTGGTACTTAAATAGGATTGGCAGGGCCAGAGGGTTAGCTCAGTGGTTCCGGCGCCTGCCTCGCAAGCACAAGGTCCTGAGTTCGATCCCCGGAAACCACATATAATGCAGGGCATGGAGACTCACGCCCACCAGCAATCAATACCACATACCACAGTGCCAGGCGTGGTGGCTCATGCCTGTAATCCCAGCACTCTGGGAGGCAGAGGCAGGAGGATTGCTGAGTTCAAAGCTTGCCTAGACTACATAGTGAGCCCAGAGCCAGCCCGAACTACAAAGCGTGACCCTGTCTCAAAAAAAAAAAAAAAAAAAAAAAAGGATTGGCAGTTCATAATCACTTCTGACCTGCTACAGTACTGGAGAATTCTTAAAAGTATTTACAGTTGTATGATAGGACAAATGATCCAAAACTGTTTTAAACTTGTAACAGAAGAAAAATTTTTGTTTTAGTTTTCACTATTTTTATTTCATGGTCCCTTCTCTCTCTCTCTCTTTATCCTTGAAGTTCAATAATGTAAGGTTCTAACTTGATAACATTTAAACTTGTGATAAATTGCTCCTCATTTGTTGTGTCACTTTAGTTTGAGAGCAGTCTTGCTTCAAATAGGAATTGGAAACAGTCCAAATCATACCAAAGAATGGATAGGAAAATGTATTCAGTTTTTTTCTCTAAACATTTTCCATGACCATAGAAAACAAAGGAAACTTCTCCTTCAAGGCCAGAGAAGGCAAAGTGTCAAATAATCTATACAACAGGATATGAACCTCCCACCATGCTCCTTACTATTTCCTTTCTTGCAAAAAGCTCACGAGAGAAAGCTCAGGCCTTTCTTGGCACCTGAGAACCACGCACGCAGTTAAAAACAGGACAAAAAAATGAAAATGTTCCGCTTAGTTTCTTTCGAACCATTGCTCCTCCTTCAAGACATTTAAAAATATACAGTAACTTTATAATCTTCCTTCTTCATTTGCTGGTCTTTTGTCCCTAAGGTTTTTGCTTAATTTCTCATCATTTGAGCAGTTCGATTTTAATTGTGTTTTCCAAAACTTCTTTGACATCTCTGTTCTAACGTCTCAGTGGAATCCACTGAAATGCACTAGACTCCAAACATGTTAGCATCTTTTACTATAAAGATGGAGGGGATTGATTATGTCATTAAGATCTCAGCTCTAAATGTTTCAATGTGGAAAAAAAATAAAGATTTAAAAAATACCCAAGTTCTTATCAGGCTATAATTTGCTATCATTTTAATTAATATTTAGTAATAGTATATTTTCGGTACAATGTGAGTTGATGGTTTCAGACTTAAAATAGACCTTTTTACACTTCACAGCTACAGAGAGCTGTAAGTGGGATAGATAAGGCAAGACATGGTGTTAACAACTGTGTGGAGCTGGTGTCGCAGTAGCTTAGTGGTACAACAATTGCTTAGCAAGTGTAAGAGTATGGATTTGGCCGGGCATGGTGACTCACGCCTGTAATCCCAGCACTCGGGAGGCAGAGACCGGAGGATTGCTGAGTTCGAGGCTTGCCTGGACTACATAGTGAGCTCAGAGCCAGCTTGAACTACAAAGGGAGACCCTGTCTCAAAAGGAAAAAAAAAAAGATTATGGATTTGTTCCTCATGCCACAGGCCCTCTCTCTCTCTCTCTCTCTGTCTCTGTCTCTCTCTCTCTGTCTCTCTCTCTGTCTCTCTCTCTCTCTCTCTCTCTCAAATGAGGTGATCCTCCATTCATGCACCCAGTGTAAGAAAATTTACAGCCAGCACATTAGATAGAAAAATGTGAAAGGTCCATGGTCTTGTATTCAAATTGGGATTTTGTTTCCTGTTAATTTACTAATGTTACTGTTTCTTAACTCTCTTTTATTGCTGGATCCTTAGAAATCCTAAATTGTACAGATGTGCTCATCACTCCTAAATATTTGTGAGAAATGGCTAGGCACCCTTGTGTCATAAAGTGACAGCATGAATTTTGAAATAAACGCACGAGCAGGTAATCCATGAGAGGGACACCTGGTGCTCTCACTACCCCTGGGCTGGGGACTAAGAGGCAGACACCGTGGTCTGAGCAGTGCTCACAGGGAGCTCAAGGCCTTCTCCCTCTGCCCAGTGACCCATTCATCTCGGGGGCTCATAGGAGGTGGCCTGCCTTCTTCCCTGGGCTGCTGGATCAAGAAGTCGGAGTCAGACACAAAGAGAAGGAGAACGTCTTGTGGGCTCCGAGGCTCCCAAGCCATGGCCCTGTTAGATTAGACTATGGAGCTATGGGCTGATGCTGAAGACCATATGTATTTAAAAAATAGTGTAATAATCAGAAAGTGATCTCTTAATAAATAGCATGTTATTCCTGATCATAACACCACCCTAAACCTCTTCTGCCTTTACCATTGTATAGGAATAATGACTTATAAAGGCCTAGGCTGAGCTCAAGAATTTTTATTTGGTTTCTGTAGAATTCCTCACCATATATTCTGCCAATCACATTGCATTGTGGGTAATACATCAATACAACCAGGTTAGCTCTAATGTAAGACTTGTCTCTTGTTTGTACCTCCATAAACCTTATTCCACATGAATACATTTAAATTTCAGCTCATATGTGGGATGTTCCACCTCTCTCTAAAAATAAATTGTTACCAAGTCATAGGTTTTATGCCTAGCACTTCAGGTTTTCTTCAAAAAACTACAATTATTTTTCTATGTATGTTTCACTTTGCTACTTCTGTCTTCTGCTAAACTTTAAGTCACAAAAGTCTACATCATGGCTGTTTTAACAATCACTGTTTTTCCAGAGCCTGTAACAATGACAAATGCATAGTTGTGATCTGTAAATATTTCTTGACTGAAAAGAAAGAATAAAAGTCAATCATCTTTGCTTTATGGGATCAAATCCTCTACAGCTTTATATGAAAACAAATTGTATTTCCTCCCCAGATGATCAAATTCAAATTTTATTGTCTGAATCATTCAAGAAAGAAGTTAAAATGTACTTGAGATTGAAAGTGAACTCATGACTCTGAAGTAATTGACATACAATCCTTTTCTCTATGGTCCCTAAGTAATGCATACTTTCTACATCTTATTAGACATTAAGGGTTTGGAAGTTTCTTAAACATGAATGAATTTTGTGCCCAAAGAAAGATATATAAAATTATTTAATTTAAAAATATAAGCAGATGGCTATGGAGACACATGATTAGAGGCTCAATACTATGAAAGGCTGATGAGGAGGGTAGTTTGAATCTATCCTGGCAAAGTAGTGACTTTGTGAGATTGCTTCAATTAAAAAAAAAACTGAGAATATGTACAACGGCTCTGGGTCCAATCCCCAGGATTGATGAGCAAATAATGATGATGATGATAATAATAATAATATAATGTAACAGACACACATATATAAGTGTATATACACATATTATAAAATTATTTAGAAGTTGCTTAACAGTTTTGTAATTAGATTACACAAAGACTAAAAGAAAAATGAAGAATGCACAAGTAGAGTTTAATAAAGGTTTAAATATTTATTCAAATACCTTCAAATTATTTTTAAACATCAATACAAAATAACAAATATAAAAATTAAGTCATATTTATTAGAGATATTATGTCAAGCACATATATTTAATTTATCATAGCAATGAAAAAGCTAATCATGACACATGAAAATTATGGATCGAAGTGCTGCTAACCTGAATATAAGTATTTTATATTTCCTGTTTTTCATTTCTTTACTTGTTCAGCATTTACATAATATAATTTTTGTGGTTTATTATGCTATTCAAAACTTTTTAGTGTTTCCAATAATATCACCAAATAAGAGGCAACATTAACTAGTTAAAAAGGAGCAATCCATCTGAGACTAGAGGGGGTGGGAGGAATTGCATGAGTGAATAGGTGACCCTTGAATTGCATAGCCCACCTAGTTGTACAACGTAAGTAAACTTGAATGATAATTTATTAGTGACTTCCTCTTTCTCTTTTAGAAATTGTTTTTCTTCTGATGATAACAGATGTGGCTGACAAATACAGTGAATGTTTAAATTTTTAAATATTATAATAAAAGGCACATTTCAATTAATCCCCTTAAAATAATCTCTACTTATAGTAATTCAATTTATCATACTTTGACTTTATCATTTTTTTTTTACTTTACACTAAATATACATGTGATGACAATCGTACTATGATTTACCACTTAGAGTAAGTGAGATGGATTAACTACATCTTCAAATGATTATATTTTTTAAATAGTGGTGGTTTATCAACACACAAATTTGATGAGTACACATTATATATAATACATTATATATGAGTATGTATTTATGGCCAACATAAACATATTCTTTAATTTTGTCTATGTATAGGTTTAACTGTTACACACACCATGTTATTCCTGCTTAAAGGAAAATCTGTATCACTTTGTGTTCAGATGAGACACAGGTAAATTTTCTTTTACTTTGTAACCACTTCATGTAAAACTTGGTTTTCTCTGTTCTAAAATCCTACTCTAGAATGATGACGATGAAGCCATAGCTTTGATGGATGCAGACCCAATTCTCTTTTCTGAATGCACCTGCGTTTTCTTTGGCTTTACTCCCATTTCCCCAAGAGAACTAGGTACAATCTGCTCTGTGCCAGGTGATTCCTTACTAAATCTAGGTGTACTTTTTTCTTAAAAACTGTAGCACTTACCTGAATCTTCTTTGACATTTAGGAAACAGAAACGTCTTCCAGATCTACTTCCAGCAGAATGGGGATGCTTCTTTATGGCAATTTCTGCTATGGAACACTTACTTTATATTGACTTTAGGAGAATAATTTGTGACCTCTCTTCCACATGATTTCTGAAATCCTGTTCCCTTGGGTACTGATTTTAAAATTATTTATACAAATGCAGTTTAAATCCAAAGAAAAGCCTCCATTAGAATAAAATTAGAATTTGTGAAAAGCCATCAGGTTTACTGATTAAAAATGTCAACCATTTAACATCTTTATCCTTGAACTCATGCATGAAACATGATTTAAAACTCCTTTACCGCTAGACACTAGGTCCATGTGGAACTTTCCAGTGTCCGGAAACTCCTACACCGTCTGACACAGAGCAGGCTTGCATTTTGGAAAGCTACTAAGGACCCACCCATGAAGAAGGGTCAGTTTGAGTCATTTAGATAGGAAGGAGGAGAACGAAAGAAGTAAAGATGACAAAGACAATTCATACCCGCACCTGGTCCAGGCCATGTGTGCAGTTATCGTGTGTGCATTCCACCCACCCCATCCATCCAACCCATCCCAGCCCATTATCTCAGAATTTTGGTCACTGTAGTCATAAAATTCAGTCTCAGGAGTTCCAGGACCAGCTGCAGCAGGAGAAGCAGCCCTTTACGTTGTCAGAGTGCAATAAGTGAATGTGCTGGAGGCTGAAGAAGATCAAAGCTACTTAGGCTGAAATTGGGCAGTCCGCCCCACAGAGGGAGAGAAGCTATGGCCTGGGGGCCGGATTCCCAGGATCTCACGCCAGAAGGAGAACCAGAGGAAAAGCTTCCTCCAGCCCCGCTTCCGGCAGATCAGAGATACCACCGTGGAGAATTTCTAGAAATTTCTCTGCACTATTTGGCCAGAGAAATTCATGAAAACTACTGCATAAGGAAACTGAAAAGCTGATGCTCATGAATTAGTATTTTAGGTGCTTCATAGAAAATGAAGATTTGAATGCTCAAATTACAGTCATATGAAAAGGCACTAAAATAGTCCTGCATGTTTTGTAGGAGCCTCTTTACATTGTAGAAAGTACCATTCCTAGCTTCTCTGGAAAGATCTCATACATCTCCAAAGATTTCAGTTTTTCACCTCAGAGAACTGTAATTCATGTACAGTAATTTTTTTTCTTTTCCTAAGATTTTTGACTCAATATGGGTATTAGTGTTGACTATTTTTTTGCTGATCTAGTAGAAAAATTATTTGATGAAAGAAATTAATGCCTGTCCTTACACTTTCTTAAAGGTTTTATTTATGGAAAGGTAGTGAACAGGCATCTAACTTGTACGCAGTGACAGCAAGCATTAAAACTGCTCTTTCTGGGTAAGGGTAAGGAATACTGGATAGTGAGCTCTTAGTTGGGCTCCTTTGAACTTTTCTTAACACTACTACATGATAAAGTTCAAGATCTTGATACATGTTATTACTTCCTGGACTGATAATCATTTAAAGCAAAAAGTCTGTCATACATAAAAAGAAGGAAGTGTTGCTAGGTGTGGTGGCTCACGACTGTCATCCCAGCACTCGGGAGGCAGAGACAGGAGGATTTCTGAGTTCGAGGCTTGCCAGGCTACATAGTGAGCTTAGGGCCAGCCTGAACTACAAAGGGAGACCCTGTCACAAAAACAAAAAAAGAAGGAAGTGTTTTTGAATATATCCTTGAGATTCATATTTATAGTCTACGCATAAGAAATAGATCTTCCTCTGAATACACAGATTGATTCCATTCATAAAAAGGAATTTAAATACATTTCGCATTTGCTGACCATGATTATGAAATGTATTTTTACACATTGCAAATTTTTCTTGTCTTTCATATTGATTAATTTTGCTTTTTAGAATCTTGATATAGAACAAAGACAATCACAGTCTGTATTATTGAGCTGATAAATGTAAAGTGAAATATCTCCTTTTACCTAGTTTCTCACAGTTGTACATGAAGTTATTCTTATTGAAAGAGGTGAGGTGGAAGAGAATAGTCAGGTCAGGAGGTGAGTGTAAGGAAATTTTAAACCATTTCTGTCATGTTTAATAGTTCTTCCTTCACAAATTATAGCACATGTTATTATATATCACCGAGAAATAAAATTATATTCTAATGAAATTATAAAACACCCTCAATTTTTCAAGATATATTGTGATGTCAGAGAGGTGAAAATTTTAGAAGATACTCAGGTAAGAGCTAATAAAAATGTGGCACTTCACATTTTAAAAATAAAATCAGCCTGAGCATTGTTAACACTTTCCCCCACCCTTTTTTTTTTTTTTACCATTGCTTAACTGGTGCACTAAGCAGATGCTGAAGCCATGTTCTGAATAGTGACATACTACAAATTACATATATAGGGTAGCCACTGAGAATATGAGTAGCAAAAGGAAGAAATGATTTCAGTTGAGATGGGCAGGTAGGATCTATAGGGAGATTTTAAGAATGAAAAGTATTTTTATTTTGAGAAGTACTAAGAGTTTTCCTATGGCAAAGGTATCCTGGGCAAAGTCAGGGAGATATGAAGGATAGACAAAGTCAGAAGAACACAGAGCATTTAGGTTTCCTGGCACATGAACTCCAAGTGAAATAGTGAGCAAAGAGATCATCTAATAGCAGATTGATTGCTGAGTTCTCTGAACAGACTACTGCAAGCACAAAGCTGAATCATTCTGAAACATTATAGTATTTTTCTCAAAAAGGCTAGAAGGAAAAAGAAAGTATTAAGTGAATAGCATTTTTATTGATATGACTCTTGGAAACACATGTACAAGCAATATTATAGATATTGGCTCTTCTGGGTGGGGACAGAGGAAAATAAAAAGAAAGAAAAAAATTTCATAGTTAAAAAGGGAAAAACAGAAGCAAAACTTATGCATATTGGAAGGGCAGCTGGTTGAAGGGAGGGCAGGGGGATGGGAAAAATAAGAATCGAGATATATCACGTATAGGAACAAATTCCCAGTGAGGAACATGACCATAATGTATTCCTAAAAAGTACCGATGAGTTCAGTTTATCAAAAAAAGAGACTCTTTTGGGGCCGGAGATTTAGCTCAGTGGCTCCGGCATCTGCCTCGCAAGCACAAGGTCCTGAGTTCAATCCCCCGGTAACCACATAGAATGCTGGGCGTGGCGACTCATGCCCACCAGCCATCAATACCACATACCACGGTGCTGGGCGTGGTGGCTCACGCCTGTAATCCCAGCACTCGGGAGGCAGAGACAGGAGGATTGCTGAGTTCCAGGCTTGCCTGGGCTACATAGTGAGTTCAGGGCCAGCCTGAACTACAAAGCAAGACCCTGTCTCAAAAAAATTAATAATAATAATAATAATAATAATATAATAATAGGGGCTGGAGGGTTAGCTCAGTGGTTCTGGCGCCTGCCTTGCAAGTGCAAGGTCCTGAGTTCAATCCCCAGTAACCACATACAGTGCTGGGCAAGGAGACTCACACCCACCAGCCATCAATACCACATACCACAGTGCAGGTGTGGTGGCTCACGCCTGTAATCCCAGCACTCGGAAGGCAGAGACAGGAGGATTGCTGAGTTCGAGGCTTGCCTGGGCTCCATAGTGAGCTCAGAGCCAGCCTGAACTACAAAGCGAGACTGTCTCAAAAAAAAAAAAAAAAAAAAGAGACTTCTCATAAATTACCTAGGATAAACATATTATCTTGATTGACAGTTAAACCAAACCCTAATAACTAACACATCAAATTAATTTCAGTTTCAGATTACTCGGTTTTTCTGTGCTTCTCTAGGAAGTCTAATTCATATAAATGTCTGTGTTTATGGGTAAAATTTGCAATAAACCATTAACTAAAATAGGAAAATACAAGTAGTTATGTAGAAGGTATGAAATTTGAAGGTTAGTTGCAAAGTAACCCACCATTAAGACATTATTTTATTCATATTGCTAATAACGTTTTTCTAATTTTACTTAATGCAAATGAGAAGTATATATTTACAGTTTAATGTAAATATCCATCCACATACAGATGAAATTGAATTTACATAGAGTGGGCCTTTAACTTACAAACTCAATTCATTTGAGACGGCTGGTTGTAACTCAAATTGGTCAGGCTCCTTTACATAGCCTTGGAAGTCTCTCTCCTGCACAATTTTAGAACACTTTTCTTCTTGGAATGATCTCAATGTCCTTAGAGAGACATTGGCCTAGAATTTCTCAATTAACCCCACATAGGAATGGATGGTGTAGTGTTCTAGAACTCTTTAAGGATTAAATCTGTGTCTGAGACAGTCTTAAAACATGTCCTTTGAGTCATAAGAAAGCTTTTTGTTTGTAAATCAAAACTAAAATCTTGGCCAAACCCAAATCATTCTTCTGTCAAACCAGTCATAACTAGAGAGCCTTCTGTAAAAATAATATATAAATTCAAAAGTCCATATTTTTGACACAATATTCTAGAAGACTATATTTTTTGGGGGAAATATTATATGTGAAGGACAAACGATATAAATCTAAAACTCAGTCAATGAATTAGAGTAGTAGTCATGATCCTTACAAAAGTTTTAAAGTTCACACTTGGGAAAGACGAGAAGGTTTGAAGTTACTATTTATGGTGCTTTGGGTGATGTTTAAATACCAAAGATCAAAGCAGCTCTCTAGAACTGTTATCAAGAAGAAAACATTCCCTTCCCTATTCCAGAAAGGTGAACACGTGAGAATCAACAGCTCAAATCTGGAGGTAAGAGAGGGGGAGATGCATAGTCTATGAAAGTAACAAGTAACTTTAAAATCTTAAGAAAGACAGAAAAGTGAGTGTGGACATTCACAACTCTGTAGCATTCAGGTCTTCTGCTGATCCCAGAAGTGTGTGCAAACACTCACCAAACTCAGGCCAATCCCTGGGGCAGTCTGAACAGCAGCTTTCCAGATCACAATGCAGTGCAGAGAAAATAAGATGATATTCATAGATAAGCACTCCAAAGATATCTTTGATAATTCTCCTTCAACCCCATCTTTCTCAACAGCATATGTTCTAGTCTTTTACTCAGTTGAAAACCTTAGGTGTCTTGTTATCTCTTCTCTTCAGATCCAAAAAGCATAATGCCTAGTTTGCAAGTACCAGAAATATGTACGGAGATATGCCAACATAATTAACAAATCTTGGAATACATTAGACTATAATTCCTTGATAAATCCTTATTAAAATAAACATATATCTTCTAGATTTACTACAGAGAAGATATCAGAGGTTTTGTCAGTCATCAAATATGTCTACTTTTAGTACGCTTCTGGGAAATAGGAAAATAACCACAGAGTGACCCGGTGGTTTTACTGAATCTCCTGTAAGAAATAATCAAACTGAGTTTAGTTAATCTTCAAAAATATATACTCTACACAGATCAAAATAAAATTTTAAAATTCAAGCATTCATGTCAATTCAGAGGTGATATGACCATCTACAGGATGTTTGCTTATGTTTCTTATTTTTCTGTTTTTAGGGATGAGGTGTCTGCCATCATTAAATATATGAAATCCCCTCTATAGACTTACTAGGGAGGAATTGTGATTAAATCATGTATCATGTTGCTAAGTCTTTGTTAAAAACAAGCAGAATTCTGATAATGAAAAAACACTGGCTCTGAAGACTGTGGCATGTCTGGCACCCGACTTGCCTTCTCTTTTGTTACACAATTTTTCTGCTAAAAACTCTTCCATTGAGTAACTCCGTATTAGGCTGCCAATCGATTTCAGCAATCAGAACCTCTCCTTTCTTGAATGATGTCATGAATGGCCCCTGTATATTAAGCACTTAAATATTATTCCTAATGCACCTTGTCTCTTGACAAAGTTAAATGAGCAACTTGGAGAAGGGTGCTCATGTATCACAGTACCAACACTGAGATTTAGACTTTGTGTTTTTTGCTACATCTTATGCTATTATACTACTTGGCAGGTAATAGCCATGTACACAGTTCCAAAAATGCAGATGCTTTCTTACCTAGGCCTTTCTCAGTGTCTAACAGAGTGATGGTCTTTAGATCTTTACAGAGGATATGGCCAAAGGCTATCTAATGAGCTAACACAATGTTTCAATCTCAACCTTTCAATCTACATGATGGATTTTCTTTCTTCTTATAAAGAGTTCCTTGAGGATTCTGAGATCACCATCAGATGTAGACTGGCAATTTCTGTAACTCCCTGTTGAAAATAAGATTCAATGAACCAAAGTAGCTGTTATATATCAACCTCATTTCCATGTGCTAGATTCACACAAAATATCAGATCCCAAGATCCAGATTAAAAGTGTAAGTTTTAAACAGATTGGATGACATTTAGTTTTTTTTTTTTTTTTCCTGTTCTTTGGCTACCACCTCCAAAATAGCTAACACTCAAGATGCATTTTTGCTGGAGTCTTATCATCTGGAGCCAGTGAATTTCTGTGACCTGTCTGCAAATATATTCCTACTGGAGCCAGTCTTGTTCTTATTTGTCCCATGTTGGACCAATCCTGTAATTCGAAAAGTAATGAGGGATATTTCTCATGATATCTGTAGAGGAAACAGTTTTCAAATTTATTTATCAACAGTCTTTTAAGAAGGAAAAGTCTAGCTCTTCAGAAAGGGCTAGAAGTTTTTCTGCTAACAAAGAAGACAAAGCCATATGGAGGAGTCCAAAATTCTCAGCTGTGTGTATCTTTCCAGTTTTCCTTATTCCATAACTTGGGGTCTCATTACTTCCTCATGCATTTTTTGAATTGAGGATTCTACTGACACTGTCAGTCTACAACTCCTAGCCCAAGTTTTGATTACTGGTCATCAGCTATATCTGTCCTTCAACCAGAGGAAGTAAAGTACTTTTTAAAGCTCTCATTATAATTTCTAATTGTCCCTTTCTCTAAGTTAGATATTCACAGGCTTTGTTCTGCCTTTTTTATTCAATTACATCTCCTAGGGCTCTTAGGAGTAGCCGACTACAATAAAACTCTTTGCAATCATTATTATTAGCAACAAAATGGAATTCCAAGGAAACTTTATCTCTAAAAGCTTAGATTTTAATTGCATTTCTTCCCATGCTAATACCGGTGACATTTTGAGAATGTTGATGTTACAGTTTCTTTCTATTTACTTGTGTCTAATTTCTTTGGAAACCCTTTTGTACATGGGTTTCTCAATATATGTATAATTGTGTCTCAGTATTGTATTTCTAAGATTTGTTTCTGGTGCCATTTCTGATATCAATTACATGTTAATTAAGATTTACAAAAAAACCCACAAAAAGCAAAAACAAAATACTAAAATTAGTGTTTTGTGAACTTTTAACAAAGCAAATCTTTCTATAAATGCCTATGATTTTGAAAAATGAAAGTTTTAAAGTTGGGAGAGGGATAATAATACAAAACCTCTGATGCAGTATTCAGATTTTTTTTAAATGATTTTCCAGAAAAACAAATAAAGACAAAAACTTTCTTTCTAGCTAGATTGTTTCTTGGGATCTATTGTTGTGACTGTGGTTGATTTGAAGCTGTAAGTGAAGACAAGATAGAAAAGCAATGCCCATATCATGAGAAGCCAAGCATTCGCATATCATGAGAAGTGAAAATGTCTCCAGCTGCAGCACACTCACACCAGTGCCTGGACTAGCGAGAGGAGGAAGAATTGGCCATGTTTACTCCAGGAAAGGGAGGATAGCTAGCTAGGGTCAAGGAAAGGGCTTTCGGGAGGTTAATTGGTGTGAAGGATTCAGTCACTTCAGTACAGTCCTTCAGAGAGAAATGGCTGAGGGAGTGAATACAGGAGAACGAGGCCTCTTCTAATCTATCTGGAGATTTATCATTCAGTACAACCCATGATGCACCATGTAGTCGCCAGTTTCCCATCCACACAGCAACTGAAAACAGGAGTTGATAAGGAAAAAAAAACAAACGATAGTCACTCTGTGTGTGTGCGTGTGCACACGTGTGCGCATGAGTGTCTTTTGTCTTACCTATATCACGCCCAGTTATAAGTACTGAATATATTGGTTACAGGTGTCTTGTCTACACTTATAAGTGTACTCTTTGACTAAATAGTGTGAGCTGACATTAGTTGGAATGCTAACAAATAACACTATAATTTTCTTACTCAAAATAAGTGCTCCCTAATTTTAACTAAAATTCACTCATGTATCCGAAACAGAATTCTGGATGGCTGTACACTCATGGTCTATTTCAAAAAATTGGGAAAATGTTATAAAAAGGATTGGTCTTGAGATTTATGACCCATCTGTAATGTCATCATTCACCCTGTTGATATTTTCTGTTTCAACCCATATTCACCCTGTTGATATTTCTGTTTCAACCAATATGAATTTACTTCCTTATAAATCTCTGAGTTAGATCTACTAATTTTCTACATGAATGATATGTTTTTTTTAAATCCAATTGGATCTGCCTCTCAAACACATTATGTGAGTGTTGATATTTTTTCTCCAGTCCATTCCCAGTGATCCGTTCTCTCCTCTTGGTAGGCTTAGCTGCAGTTTAAACTGCTCTGGGAAAGTTTGCCTAAGAATATCAATGGTTCTTTCTCCTTTTCACATTATTTCCATTCAGAAAAGGAATACGATCTCCATCTCCAACCTATTGTATATCCCTATACCTGGAAATTTACTGGGTAGAATGGAGATTTTCAATTGATGCGTTCTTTGCAGTTTATCTATTTTATAAACTTCCAATACTTCAGCAATT
Organism: Thryonomys swinderianus; assembly: GCA_004025085.1. Classification (NCBI taxonomy): domain Eukaryota; kingdom Metazoa; phylum Chordata; class Mammalia; order Rodentia; family Thryonomyidae; genus Thryonomys; species Thryonomys swinderianus. The sequence goes on from PVIC010013410.1 coordinate 31,342, forward strand.
TTCTTAGTCCAATTGTGACTGGGCTGAAAGATCTAAGACCAAGATGCTACACTTCCATCTGTTGGTGGCATTCTTGGTCCAACCTCACATGGCAGGAGGAAGAGAAATAAAATTACGGCTGTCAAGTGGCAGAGAAAGAGCAACTGACACCAACAGTCCATTCCTGGGGACATGGATCCACTCCCGATGACAATGGGATGAAACGTTCCTGCACTGGGGATTCGTTTGCAACACACCAATCTAGAGAGACACAACCAAACAGAGCATCAACCGCAGGGAAAACACAGATCTCAGCTCTGCTTTGTCACGTAGATGGTAAATAAATCCAAACTGAAAGAAATGCTCAAACTCTCCTGATGCTGAGGCGGGAAGATCACAGATAGTTCAATTCCAGCCTAAATTGTATACTAAGGCCCTGTCTCAAGATGATAAAACAAAAAGAGAGTCCAGACTTCATAAAGTGCAATGAAATGTCTGTCCATAAATGCTATTCATTATTAACACTTCTGAACTAAATCTGGAAAGTTAGCAGGGAATTTGGGTAAAATTATTGTCCCTCTCATTTCAAATTTAAGGACAAATGGAAGCTAAATGACTTTACAAAGACTACACTGCAAAAAGTTAGTATAACTACAACACACATTCAGGGATTTCTCAGTTTTATTCTCATAAAATGCTTACATTTCTGTGCTATCATTCAAAGTCCAAGACATCTTCTAATCGGTGCCTTTCAAAAATTGCAGATTAATTAATAAAACTCTGGTCTGACCAATATAAAATCAAACTTGAAGTGTCTCCTGAAGTTTTCATCACCACAAAGAGTCTAGACCTAGTTGCCATAGTCTGTATTATTTTAGTGAACTTATTGACCACTGACATTGTGATGAGTTAATTTTATTTTGAATTCATCTTTTGTTTTATTTTTGTCTTCAAAATGCTTGTAGTTCAATTATTTAGATCAATGATAAGTTGTGAATATGATCAATAAGTTTGATTATGTAATGTTCATTGGCAATGGCTGACTGAAAAAAGAAAAATTAATAAATACTCCAAGTTAACAACTGAGCTATGGATCGCTGATAAAGATCAAACCACAAGCAACTCTAAATCAAATTAACTCACGATCATGAAGACTTTCCACTGAGCTACCTGCCCCAGTTGTGGAAAGTCTATCTTGATAATATAGCTTTTTGTTTTTGTGATAGTGCTGTCACTTGAAGTAGTAAGGATACCATTAAATCTTACATAATTGAAATCAATATCTTCTTCCCATTCACCAAACAACTTATTCAGGAAAAGATAATTAAGACTAAAGATATGCCAAGAACCACAGTTTCAAAACTCAGTAAAAAAAGCATCACAATGTCAGTGGCTAGTCTCCTTAGAGAGTGATTTCTGGTTGTTTTCTATCACTGTCTGCTGCATCTCATGTCATGGATTATTAAATTCTTTGTCTAACTCTTGTCTCTCATGGAGATTCTTGATTTTCTTATTTTGAGATTATAATATACCTACCACAGTGAATCACATTTTTACTTTATTTAGTTTTTATCTGATTCATTTAATAACTCTGATTAGCAATGTAGTTCTTAATTATGAATTAAAATGTGTTTTTGTACATCCATGTATGTAGTCATTTTTGTGTGAAAAGTAATATGTTAGACTTTTCAAAATTTGTTTTTTTAAATGTAGAGTCTACTTTAGAAATCCTTTCCTATTACCTCATAGAAATACCGCAGTTTTTTAGTTATTTTTATTTTATTTTATTGGTTTTTTGGTGATACCAGTGATCAAACTCAGGTCCTTGTGTTTTTAAGGTAAGCGTGGTACCACTGAGATAAATTTCCAGCCTTTGAATTTATACCACATTGTATTTCAGTGTCTGGCTGGATCATGTTTCCTATAATTATTGTTACTTTATGTATACCTTTAAGTAAATTTCACCACTGTAATATTTAAAATAGTTTTACCAGATAATATACTATAAATACACATCCAAAATATTGGAGGTAAATAATCATGATACATACTTAGAAATGGACCTAGTGAGGGCCAACTATATCCATTTGTGAATCTTTTTTTTTTTTTGAGACAGGGTCTTGCTTTGTAGTTCAGGTTGGCCCTGAGCTCACTATGTAGCCCAGGCAAGCCTTGAACTCAGCAATCCTCCTGCTTCTGCCTCCTGAGTGCTGGGATTACAGGCATGAGCCACCATGCCTGGCAATATCCATTCCTGAATCTTTTTTTTTACATATATAATTTTTAAAAATTGAATTCTTTATTGGTACAATTTATATACATCTCAAAATCACATATAACATTGGGGAATTTGTACCAGTATATGACACAAGTTAATTCTCATTTTTACCCATATCCCTACCCACCCACACCTCCTCACCCCCTTTATACATGCTCTTTTATTTTCTTTCTGTATCATATTTATTCCATCCCCTCATTACATTCCCACACCAAATTTCCTATGGAAATTTTTCACTCTATAAAAGCTGTCATTACAATCTCCAATTTAAAACTCTACTATAAAGCCGCTGTGATAAAAACTGCATGGTATTGGCAAAGTAACAGACCCAAGGACCAGTGGAATAGATTAGAAGAGCCAGAAACAACTCCAGATACACTAAGCCACCTTATCTTTGACAAAGGAGCCCAACATCCCCAATGGAAGAAAGAGAGCCTCTTTAACAAATGTTGCTGGAAAAACTGGCTTTAGCCTGCCAAAAGCTAAAGCTAGACCTATCTCTTTCACCATGCATAAAACTAAACTCACAGTGGATACAAGACTTAAACATTAAAAGAGAAACAATAAGCCTGCTGGAAAACAGGCTTGGTAAAACTCTTGGAGACATTGGCTTAGGCAGAGACTTTATGAATAAAATCTCTATAGCACAAGAACTAGCAGAAAGAATCAACAAATGGGATCTCATTCTACTAAAAAGCTTCTGCACAGCAAAAGAAGTGGCTGGCACTGCTAAAAGACAACCAACAACATGGGAAAAAAGTTTTACTAGCTGTTTATCAGACAAAGGGCTATTATCTACAATATATAAAGAACTCAAACAGATCAGCCTCCCGAAGTTTAAAGACCCAATTCAAAAATGGGCATCTGAAATGAACAGACACTTCTCAGAGGCAGAAGTCAAAGCAGCCAAGAAGCGTATGAAGAAATGTTCAACATCACTGGTCATTCAAGAGATGCAAATGAAAACAACACTGAGCTTTCATCTCATTCCCAAAGAATGGTCGTGATCACAAAATCAACCAACAATAAATGCTGGTGAGGCTGTAGGGAGAAAGGAACCCTCCTACACTGTTGGTGGGATTGCAGACTTGTGTAACCATTGTGGAGATCTGTGTGGAGATTTCTCAGAAAATTAGGACTAGGGGTCCCATTTGACCCTGCTATCCCCTGCTAGGAATATACCCAAAAGAATTTTAAAAATCACATTGGAAAGACAGATGTTCATAGCAGCTCAGTTCATGATAGCTCAATCTTGGAAACAACCCAAATGTCCATCAACTGGAGAGTGGATAAAAAAAGGTGTGTGTGTTTTTTTTTATAAAATGGAGTATTACTCTGCCATAAAGAATGATAAGATCGATCCATTTATGTGCAAATGGAGACACCTGGAAATATACTAATAAGTGAAATCAATAGATCACAGATAGGCAAATTCTGGATCTTCTCATTTGTGAATCTTTTAAATAAAGGCAGCTTGTTAATGGAAAAGCTTTAATAATCTGTGTTCCCCAAACCAGTTGTTAGAGTCTGTTCTCAATTATATCATCAAAATACATTGTGTACTCACATGGATAAAAAAATGTATAAATGATTGGTAAGAAATTGTGTAGATTTTGCATGCATTTCTTTAGCTGTAAGTGTGAATGCTTTGTATGTTTAAATACATTTGTAAATTGTCGTAGATTTTTATTAGTTTTTTCTTTTTCTCAAAGTTTATTATGTTTATTATATTTATTAACTTCAGCAGTTAATGTCCATTTGACTGATTTCAGAGATGTCACTGAGATAAATAAAGGACAGTGTGTGGGTGTGTCCTTGGGCTACAGAGGTGAGGCCATGGGGAGTACATGCGGCTCCTTATCCCTTCATCTCTGGCCATTATCTTGGTCTCTGCTTTCCAGGAATACACGTTGAGCTGTTTTCCTCTGCCACATCCTTTTCCATCATATTTGTGATTCATAGAAGGACGACCGTGGACTGAAACCATGAGCTGAAGCACAATCTCTTCCTTTAAGTTGTCCAGTTTATGGGGAAGTTAATTAAATCATCTCTTTATAGCTAGTGTACTGTTCAGTTACCATTTCTCATTTTGTTGTTTGTGAAATAATTTTTCAAGGTATGTGTTTTGCTTTCTATTATTTTCCTTTATTTTAAAATATTTTTTCTAGTGCATCTATATTTTGATGACATAGGGCACAACATGATAGTTTACTTTGGTTACCTAGATGTAGATGCAATTGATTACTTTTCAAGAATTTCAATGAATAGTTTTTAACAGGTATAGAATATCTTTAAACTCAGGAGGTGACAGAGAAATTGTAGAACTGCTTAATAATGCAGCAAGTAGGGCCAGAGGGTTAGCTCAGTGGTTCTGGCGCCTGCCTCGCAAGTGCAAGGTCCTAAGTTCGATCCCCGGTAACCACATACAATGCTGGGCATGGAGACTCACGCCCACTAGCAATCAATAGCACACACCACAGTGCTGGGCATGGTGGCTCACACCTGTAATCCCAGCACTCGGGAGGCAGAGGCAGGAGGATTGCTGAGTTCCAGGCTTGCCTGGACTACACAGTGAGCTCAGAGCCAGCCTGAACTACAAAGCAAGACCCTGTCTCAAAACAAAACAAAACAAACAAACAAACAAAATAAAAAGGTAGCAAGTATGATTGTATAAGTATCCAATTCAAGAGGGAGTATTTTCAATGAGATTAATGGCAATATGTCTTTACTGGAGTAAGTTTTTAAATGTAACATTCATAATTTCATTTCATTAGGCCTCTTATTTAAAACTTATAAGTAATTATATGCACCCTGTGTTAACACCAAATACAGACATGAATAAATGACTCTAAAAATTCTGAAGTAAGAACTAAAAGAATGGATCAAGGAAAAAAAAGCAATACATGTCAACCAATGAAAATGATGAATGAGGGTAAACTGAATATTGATTTCATAGAAGAGGAAGTCAACAGAGAATGGCAAAAAAAGAGGACAACTCATATCCTTGGTATTTATATAAAATAAATAGGATGGATGATGATACAAACTAAGATACACATAACCATTAGTCTTCCATCACTGTAATAAAATACATAAATCAGGGTAACTTTATAGGAAAAAATAAGTTAATTCAGCCCATAGTTTTGGAAACTGGTATTCTAAGCTGTGTACTATAGGGGCTGGTGAAAGGCCAGGGTGGTTGTTGGGGCATATACACAAAGTGTTACTTTTCTAACAGGAACCCAAAGAACAACTCAGTGGTTAGGCTCATCCTTTTGTAACAATCTCATCACAAGAATGAGAGTTTCACAAAAAGTCCTTCAAGTTCCTCTTCAAGTCATGCCCCACTTGCCTCACTAGGAATCTATTCTTAAAGGTTCAACCCTGCTTAAGTCCAAAAGTCTGAGGACCAAACAAACAATAAAACAACCTTTGAGGAAACATAAAATATTCAAACTATATATGCAGTTAAAAAGCTAGTTATAGACAGGAAGAGGGTCACAAAGAAAAAGGAGGGGAAACGTTTTTAAATCACTGATAAAATTAAACAACTTCAAGGATAGTACATGAACAAGTTAAATACATGTTGAGGAGTGAGAAGTTGGGATGTTTATATAAAGCTTTCAGATGAGATGAAAAGTCTGGATTTTTCACCTAAAGTAGTCAAAGGTAACACTGAAAAAACATTATCTAAGTCAAACAAACCATGATCAAAGTCTGGATGTTTGATGTTTGTCTAGAGAGGAGAAAGTGACAGAGAAAGATAAGAAGTTTGGGGATTAAAGACTTCTATGTTAAAGTTTCAACACATTTGAGAATCTGACAAGAGAGAGAGAAGGAGGGAGGGAGGGAGGGAAGGAGGGAGAAAGAGAAAAAGGAAACAAGTAGATAATTTCTTCTAAGAATCATGAAAAAAGAATATAATATTATTGATAAGATACACTATGATACCAGGAAGACTTTGAGTCACTTTATTATGAATAAAGAGTTATACAGAATAAAGCAACACTCTAATTGAAGAAAAGCTCAGAAATCACAAAAATTAGAAACAAAGAAACATCAAATATTTTGAATATGAAAATTTTGACCCTCATTGTGTTATTTGGGCTTGATTTGAATTTTCAGTCTTCTTAAAAGTTGTTTTCTATTTCATCACAATATTTAGTTCTCACAGTAGAGTGAGATGTCAATTTGGTAGTAATGATTATTTCAACTAGATAAATGTCCTTTGATTCAGTTCTTAAACTAGTGGACCAGAATAATATCCTTCATAAGAGGACTGTGACCTAAGTAATAAAATTAATTGGATATTACAAAGAAAGCAGAGATTCTGAGAGACAGAGAGAGAGAGACAGAGACAGAAAGGGAGGAAGGGAAAGAAGGAGGGAAGGAGGAAGGGAGGGAGGGCAGAAGCAAGGGA
>PVIC010013411.1:0-38106 GCA_004025085.1 Thryonomys swinderianus
TTCAGGCCAGAAGTTGCTGTGGGAGAGGCCAAGGGTTCAGCTGTGAGACTGAGACAGCTGCCACACCACAGAGCCTCTTGCCCGCTGGACCCTCAGCCGAGCCCCGTGGCCCCCAAGTGCCCGAGTGGGGCTCCCAAGGAAGAAGCGCTTCTGTCTGTAGGTCAGGCCCTGTGGTCGCGGTTAGGTTTCCACAGGAGGGCATCAGAAGGTCCCCACACACATGTCCCCAGTGAGCTGTCTCGAGGAGACAGGAAATACAGTAAACCTTCTCTCTCTCTCCCTTTTATTTTCATATTCATTTCCGCATACTCTGTTTTTGAGGTAGAGTAAAGCTGATTTTGAATCTTGGAATCACATGTGACAACCAGGAAGTGGTGGGACAGAGACCAAGAAGGTGGCAACTGGGCTGAGACAGTTGGGATGGACCTGGGAGATGGAAGCAGCAGGAGCCTGAGCCCTGCCTGGACAGGCTGGAAGATTAGGCTGCTGCTGATCCTCCAGGGACACCAGCGGCACCAAAGCACTTTGCCCTGGGGTTAAAGAAGAGCAGGACAGGCTGGCCCTGAGCTTACTATGTAGCCCAGGCGAGCCTCGAACTCATCAATCCTCCTACCTCTGCCTCCTGAGTGCTGGGATGACAGGCGTGAGCCACCACGCCCGGCACTGTGGTATGTGGTATCGATTGCTGGTGGTGTGAGTCACTACACCCAGCATTGTATGTGGTTACCGGGATCGAAGAACTCAGGACCTTGCACTTGCGAGGCTGCCACAGGAAACACTGAGCTAAATCTCTGGCCCAAGGCTTGCTTTTGAGACCACACAAGACATAACTATGGGAGGAACTACAGGAAGGATGGCATGTGTTGGCAAGAGTTCAAACTATCCCAGATGGGGCGCTCAGTTGCAAGGTGACCTCAGTGTGATCTCTCTGTAGGCACCTGACTGCCCTTCTGCGCTGTCACTTCAGTGTTCATGGGTCCCTCAGCTCAACCTTTCTGAGGTCCTGGGAAGGAGGAACGGTGAAAGATGAGAAGTACCTGGAAAGATAAATGATAAATACATGTATTGGTGACCTTCCTTGTACCCTCTATGTACTCTATGTATGCAAAACATCCTTTGAAGTAGGTCTGCTGATTCCCAGATTGAAGATAAAGATCCTGAAGTACAGGGAAGTTGTCTACTTAGCCAAGGTCATACAATCAGTGGCAAAACCAAAATCTAAACCCACCCCGTTTTTGCATGATAGGGAAAAGTATTATTCTTTGGGATCCAGTGAGAAGTGGGTATTTGATGCACCAATAAAAGACAGCAAAAGAGCATTATTTTTCCTTTAAGATCTTTCTATCAATGCCCTGGTCTCCTGTAACCTGTTGACCAGAGGTGGTGGCCACTGTAGGGGAGTCCTTCGCCCCTCAGAAAGGCAGAACCTTCCTCCATAAGGCAAACTGGCTTTTCCTGAAACAAGAACTTGCATTCCACACTCTTGGCTAAGGCTGAGCTGTTATCAACCATGGGAAATCAACAGCACCAACCTAGGCCATAAAAAGATTAGCCTTTGCACTGGGGCTCAATTAAAGGGCTCCATCTAAAGCCTCAACCCTATCTTGCCAACCGGGTCAGCCTCCGCTCCTACTCCCTGACACGTCTCTCAGGCTCTTGGGGCTAAGTTCAACATGCAGGCTGGGAGGGAGGAAATATCCCAAGGAAGTTGATAACTCCCTTCTCAGACTTAGGCATCTGGTGGCTCAGAGGACTTCTTGGAGCTATTTGTTAGAACATAGACCCCAAAACGAGCCACACAGAGAGAGAATTCCTGTAAATCAGACCAAACAGGGCCTCAGGAATTAAAGGGAGGAGGGTAACTGCTTCTAAGTGCTGAGATGAAATTGGACTAAGAGACCAAAAGAAAACAGAACTAGAACTTGGTGGGCTTGACTGTCTCTTCAATTCTGTGAACTCTGAAACGTGGTGATACCTATTCTACACATCATTTGCTCTGAATATCCCCTCTCCCTTGCACTGTGTGTACACAGTGCTCGTAGTGCTTAGTACCAGAACATGCTTCCACTTACCCAGGCCAAAAACTACACCTGGTCCATGGGAAATAGACTCCATCTTCAAGATCTATCCAGAATTCAGTCACTTTCATCAGCTTCATCTACCAGCTACAAGGGCTCTTTCCTGGGTTGTCATAATGGCTTCCTCAACAGGCTGTCTCACTCTTCTTGGATTATCCTCATCTTCAGACCCCAGCTGTTTCTTTTTTCTTTTCTTTCTTTTTTTAAAGCACTATTTAGTGCTGGCCTTGAATTTGTATCCTTCTGCTGTAAGTCCTGAATTTCAAGGATTACAAGTGTACACTACAACACTCAACTTATTTTTTGGGGGACTGAGATCGAACTCAGGACATCTCACTTGCCGGGCAGGAGCTGTGCCACTGAGGTAAATTGCTGGTCCTCAGTTTTTCTTCCTTTCTTTCTTTCTTTCTTTCTTTCTTTCTTTCTTTCTTTCTTTCTTTCTTTCTTTCTTTCTTTCTTTTTCTTTTTGTTGAAGCAAAATATTTATCATTACCTCTGAGCTATACATAATGATAACTTTCATTTGGAGGATTTTGTACCTGTATATGACATATCTTGCTTCTTTTTTCCCATTCCCTATCCTCAACGTCTCCTCCCCACTTATTTACAAAAGCTTTGTTTCTATTTTTTCCTTCTACCTTCTTTCCTTTTCCCCCTCCATCCTCCCTTTTTTTTTTCAGTACCAGGGATCGAACTCAGACCCTTGTGTATCCAAGTTTGGCATGGTACCACTTGAGCTAAATCCCCAGCCCTAGCCCCCTCCTCCCTTGTTCTGCTTCTATTTGAACATTTTCTTCCCACTTCCCAATATCTATTACACATTTTGGCCCTTATTTCCATTTTTGGTTTCTCATACCAGAAGAATAATGTGGTATTTAAACATGTGTGTCCAATTTATTTCACGTAAGAGTATTGTCTCAAGGTACATCCATTTAGCTAGAAATGTCTCCAATGTATCCTTTTTTATGGTGAAAGTAGTACTCTACTTTGTGTGTGTGTATAATATATATATATATGTATATATACACATACATATATTAAATATTCTTTATTTGTCAGTTGATGGGCATTTGGGCTGTTTCCAAGATTTAGCTATTACAAACTATCCTGTGATTAACATGAGTGTGTATATATATGTGTGTGTTATGCTGCTTTTAATTATTTCAGGGAGATACCAAGAAGGGGAATAACTAGGTGGAATGGAACCCCTAGTTTTAGTGTTCTGAGGAATCTCCACACTGACTTTCACAGTGGTTGCACCAGTCTATACTCCCACTAACAGTGGAGAAGGGTTCCTTTTTCCTCACAGCCCCACCAACATTTGTTATTGGCTGCTTTCTTGATAATAGCTATTCTTTCTGAAGAAAGATGGAATCTCAACATTGTTTTAATTTGCATCTTTCAAATAACTAGTGATGTTAAACATCTTTTCATATATTTATTTGCTGCTTGTACTTCTTCACCTGAGAAATGTCTGTTCATTTCAGATGAACATTTTTGTACTGGGCCTTTAAATCTGTGGTGTCTGATTTTGTTAGTTCTTTATATATTCTATATATTTGTTCCTTGAGGAACAGCTGAAAAAAATTTTTTTGTCATGTTGTGAGTCGTCTCTTCACTCTGCTGGTAGTTTCTTTCGCTATACAAAGCTTTTTATTAAGATCCCAGTTCTTCATTCTTTGTGATATTTCCTGTGCAATCAAGGTTCTGTTGGTAGAATCATTGCCGACACCAATGTCTTCAAGAATTCTACTTATTCTTTCTTCTAGCAGATTTGAATCTTTGATCCATTTTGATTTTAAGTTAGTGCATGGTGAGAGATATGATCTAGTTTTAATCTTCGGCATGTGGAAAACACACCATTTATTAAAGAGGCTATGTAACTATATAAAACAAATGTTATTGGACATGAAAAATCAAATAAGCACTAATACAACTGTAATGGGGAACCTCAATACAAAATAGATCAACTAGACAACAAAATTAACAAAGAAATACCAGAACTGAACCAAACTTTTGGACAAATAAACTTAGTAGATGTCTATAGAGAGTTCCACTGCACAATACCAGAATATACATTCTTCTTAGCGGCACACATGACATTCTCCAAAACAAAACAAATACTAGCTCATAGAACATGCTTAAGTAAATGGAAAAGAATTAAAATTATCCCATATATGTAATCAGACCTCAATGCAATGAAATTGGAAATCAATGGCAAAAGAAACTACAAGAACTTCATAAACACATGGAAATTAAAAACATCATCCTGAACAACCAGTAGGTCACAAATAAAATTAAAGAAGAAATTAGTTTCTACAAGTAAACAGTAATGCTGATACAATATACCAGAACTTAGAGGACATAATGAAAGCAATCCTACAAGGGAAATTTTATCTATATGATAAAAACAAGATAAGAAGAAGCTCAAATAAGCAATCTAGTGTTGAATCTCAAGCTTCTAGAAAAAGAAGAGCAAGTCAAGTCTAAAACTTATATGAAGGAGGAAATTAAAAATTAGAGCAGAAATTAATGCAGTGAAAGCTAAGAAAACGATAAAGGCATCAATGAACGGAAAAATTGGTTCTTTGAAAGATTAATTAAATTGATAAATCCTTAACCAACCTTGCAAAAAAGTAGACTCAAATCCATTCAATTACCAATGAAAAGGGTGAATCACAACAGATCCTGCAGAAATCCAGAAGATCATCAATACCTCCTTTGAAAACCTATATTCTAATAAAATGGAAAACACATAAAAAATGGGAAAATTCTTAGATACATGTAATTACCAAAGAAGATACAAAAATTCTAAATAAATCAGTATCAGTCAATGAATTAAAAATGTAGTAAAAAACCTAATAACAAAGAAAAACCCAGGCCCTGATAGATTCAAGGCTGAATTCTACATGAAATTTAGAGAAGACCTAAATCTGGTACTTCACAAACTCTGTAGTGAAATTTAAAAGGAAACAATATTCTCAAATTCATTCCTGAAAGCAAGCATTGCCCTGACACCAAAAGAGCATTATCCAAGAAGGGAACTACAGGCCAATCTCCCTAATGAACACAGATACAAAAGTCTTGAGTAAGATGCTGGAATCCAGAAAACCATGAAGAGGATTATACACCACAACTAAGTGGGATTCATTCCAGGGATGCAGGGATGGTTCAACATATGCAAATCAATAAATATAATGCCCCATATTAACACAGCCATGAACAAAAACCAAAGCATCATCTCAATAGATGTGGAAAAAGCACTTGACAAGATCCAACACCCATTCATAAAACCCTAGAGAAAATTGGAATAGTCTTTACCCTGATCTGATTAAAGCCATCTATGACAAACTAACAACCAATATCGTACTAAATGGACAAAAACTTAAAGCTTTCATTCTAAAACCAGGAACAAGACAAGGATGTCCACTACCGCACTCTTAATATAGTTATGGAAACATTATCCAGAGAAATTAGATCAGAGAAGGAAATAAAAGGTACATGGGTAGCAAAGGGAGAAGTTAAATTATCATTATTTTCCCATGGCATGATACTATACATAGAAGACCCCTAAAACTCCACCAAAACATTTCCAGATTTAGTAAACAAGTTAAGTAACACAGCTGAATACAAAATCAACACTCAAAAATAGCCTTCCATATAAAAAAAATAAACTCACTGAGAGAAAAATTAGGAACACAATAGCTTTCTCAGTGGCATTCAAAAAACCCAAAGTATCTAAGAATCACTCCAATGAAGGAAGAAACAGACCTTTTTACATGAAAAATGTAGTACTCTGAAAAAGGAGATAAAGACAGTGCCAGAAAATGGAAAGATATCCTTTGTTCTTGGGTAGGAAGAACCAATATAGTAAAAGTGGTCATACTTCCAAAATAATTATACAGATTTAATGCAATCCTGATCAAAATTCCAGCAGCACAGTTCACAGAATTAGACAAAACAATTCTAAAATTCATTTGGAACCAGAAGAGACCTAGAAAACCAAAGGCAATTCTGGTCAACAAAGGCAAGGCAGGGGGGCATCACAATCCCTGACTTGAAACTATACTACAAAGCTACTGTTATAAAAATGTCATGATGGCTAGGGATTTAGCTCAAGTGGTACTGCACCAACCTTGGGTGCACAAAGGCCCGAGTTCAATCCCTGGTACTGAAAAAGAAAAAAAAGTCATGGTACTGGCAAACAAAACAAAACAACCAAAAAACAAAACTAGACCCAGGCTCAATGGAGTGCAGAAGGTGCAGAAGCAACTCCATATACACTCAGCCATCATATCTTTGACAGAGGAACCAAACATCTTCATTTTTTTTTCTTTTTCTCCTATTTTTAAAATTTTTTTTCATTGTGATAGTGGTGGTGCTGAGGACACAGGGGTTTTAACCCAGGCCTTTCCACTCAGCTACAATCCTTATCTTTTTAAATTTCATATTTTGAGGCAGGATCTGATAAAGATGGTAAGATGATAAACTTGCCATCCTCCTGTCTCAGCCTATCAGAATGTTGACATTCCAAGAATGTGGCACCATATCCAACTATAAGGTGTCTGCAACTGTCTCCTTCCTGTGAAACTTCCATGACCCCTGCTGCCTGTTTCCCTGTGGAATTCCTGTTAAGAGCCTGCATACTTAGTATACTTGGTTTCTCTCTCTCTCTCTCTCTCTCTCTCTCTCTCTCTCTCTCTCTCTCTCTCTCTCTCTCTCTCTCTCTCACACACACACACACACACACACACACACACACACATCTCTGACTTCCTCTCCTGCTCCTGACCACCTTGGCCACGGGCTCCCCCAACCCTGGCCTCTTTCCCTTCTCTGAATATGCTACTGTGTGCTCTTGCCTCCGGGCATCTGTAGTTGCTGTTACCTCTGCCTCAGGAGCTCTTCCCTTCTTCCTCCAAACTTCACAAAATGTGTTTATAAATGATTTGACTCTGCCCTTCTAGAGTGTAAGTCTTGCAATTTTGTGGCTTAATCCTGAGGGTTAGAATAAAACAGAAGCGATGGTGCCGGATTTCAGAGGCTATGACACAAAAAGCCCAGACGACTCTTCCTCGGAGGCACGTGCTAGGGGAACCCAGCTCCCCACTCATGAGGGCATCAGGGCAGCTCTGGGAACAGAGAAACTGAGGCTTCTGCCCACAGCCTCTGTACGAGCCATGCTGGGAGCAGACCCTCTAGCTCGTCATGCACACCTGCCACCCTGCCAGCTGCTTCTCCACCCTCCAACCAGAACCACCCAGATTCCTGACCCTCAAATGCCCAGAGGGAATCAGCCTGTGTTGTTTGACCCTTGTGAGTTTTGAGTTGTGGATAATACAGTGTGGTGCTTCCTCGTTCCTGTCAAGCTTGGCTGTAATGTCACCTTGGCAGACACCTTCCTTACCTGCTTATTTAAACTGGAATTTCTACAGCAAGTTGAATTCCCCATCTGTGCTTCGTTGCTCTCCATCGACTATTTCAGATAATCTTTGTATTTTGTTGTCCTCTCCCTATTGGAATGTCCTAATTTCCTTGAAGGCTAAAGATTTTTCTGTCTTGTGTCTTGGTGTGTGGAATAAATAAACACACACAGCAGGTTCATTCGTCTATAGTCCTGACTGAGTCTCAGGCTCCCATTTCTAAATCTTGTTCACATGCTATTTTTTATCCTTTTTAAATTTGATCAGCACATGTATGTAGTGCATAATGTTTATACTCCTTGTGTGGAGTTGATTCATGCACGTAATTCATCACATTTACCTTTTAGCCCCCTTTCCCTTCCCTCTTCATCCTTCAGCCCCCTTTTCCTTCAAGAAAGATCATTCCCTTACTTACTATTATCTATCTTTTATTTTGAACTTTATTTTCACTCTGGATTTCTCATGTAAGAGGAGAATCCCTTTGTGGCTGATTTGTTTCACTTAGCATTATGGTCTCAAGGTGCACCCATTTCCTTACAAATGACTCCAGTCTGTCCTTTATGAAAGAGTAGTTCCCCATTGTGTATAGATTCCACATTTTCTTTACTCATTTATCTGTTGAGGGGTACACAGTCTGCTTTCACTGTTTAGCTATTAAGAGTTGTGCTGCTATAAACATGGCTAGGCATGTGTCACTGTAATAGGAAATCTTTAACTCTTTCCAGGAGATACCTACAACTACTACAGTCATCAGTGTGGAGGTGCTAGTTTTCTAGAGGTTCAGTCTGGGCATTTTCCCCGTCTCACTGCCACACTTCCCCAAGGCTGGGAAAAGCACTTGGGGAAGTGACAAGGCCGTTTGGCTTCTTTCCCAAGACTAGGTTTGCTCAGAGGACGTGTACTTGAAGCCTGGACGGTTATGTCTGTTATACTTGACTGATGGTCAATTTCTAAGGCACTGAATCAAATGGGCTCCAAAAGACCCAAACAGACCAAGCAGCAAATATCCCAAGGGGAGGCTAATCTGATTGTCCTTGTTGCTGGGACGTTCGAGTCTGTCATGGGTGGCGAGCCCACAGTCATGCGGTACCAGAAGGGCAGCTTGTCAACAGAGCCTCAGACTGACGTTCAAATGTGGGAGAAAGAAGAATAAGTAGAGAAAGGGCCTGGGAACTCTCCTGTACAATGAAGTGTGGTTAGCAGTCCTAGGTCAGAGAGGACAAATCCTATAATGAGGGCCTGAGTTCTTAGAAAGCCCAGGGCCTGCTCAGGGTGTGCAATCACCACTGCTGGTTATTTGCTCACTAGCTGGGCGTACATACCTCGGTGCCTAAGGTGGTGCATCTTGACACTTTGACCGTGGAACCTCCACCCAAGGCGGGATAACTGCCGTGTTCGGCATACAGTGTGGGCATTGTTAGGGTGCTCTGTACTGATTCCCCACGTGGCAACACTATAGCACGTAATAAAAAATAAAAGGTGGCTTTAGAGTCCACGGCACTGCCCGTCCTCTGGGTGACAGGGCAGGAGGAAGACTGGGCTGCTGGGACTCTCGCTTAGACTGTGCTCCACACCAACCAGCCACGGAGTCGCTGCCCACCTTCTGTCCTCAACTGAAAATGACGGCTTTTCTAGCCCCCCACCCTGGTTCGAGACTTTTCGGAGCTGCTGGAAATGCTGAGGAAAGAACCACCGCAAAGCTCGAATCCAGGACCTGTGTGGGTGGAGAGTTACTGTTACTCCTCTTGCCAGTCATCAGTCTTGGCTTAGTAAAGGTGCGGGCTCACGGTGGCCGGGGGCAACCTGGGCATGAGAAAGTTCACCTCTGGCCCCAGGCCAAGTCCCAAGTCCCCCACGTTCCTGTGGCTGGAATCGTCCATGAGGCGACTCTGGTGAACCCCAAGTCCTCAAACCTTGCCTTCCCTCGGCCCCTTCTTTACCAGCCTCTTCTTCCCTCTGATAATTAGCTAAGTATAGTTCATACCATACTGTACTCTCAGTAACAAGGACTCGCAAGTTATTCGTCGTTATCAGATAGATAATTTTTAAAAGGCTAATGCAAGGGGCGTAGCTCTGGCGAATATTTTAAGGAGGGGGACAGGAAGCGAGAAGGAAAGGCCTGGGCTGGGAAGTCCCCAGGGCTCAAGCGCCTCTGACCCGAGTCACCTTTGGCAGCGCCTTGACGTCTAGAGTGCAAACTGGCACGGGTGGATCCCTGTCACGGGGCAGGTTACAAATAGCGCGGGGATTAGCAGGCCCATCCCCGCGCTCCGGGTTCAAGGGCGGGGAAAGTTACCGCTTTAATTCCGGCCGCTCACTGGCGGTACAGCACCGGAGGGTGTGCGCACACGTGCTGGTGCGGAAGGACAGCGGTGACCAGGCACAGACAGAGCCTGCTTCGGCTTCATCTGGCCCGAATGGATCGGGTACGGGAGACCTGAGCCTCTCATTGCGATACGGCACTGGTGTCTCCATATCCTGTTGGTAGAGAGCTCACAGGGAGGCGTTCGCGCCGGTGACCCCGGCCAAGGTCCCCGAGTCGCAGCAGGGCCACAGGGCCATCGGGCCACTGGGCTCGGCGCCCGAGACTGCGCCGTCCCCGGCTCTGGCAGCGGGGGCCCAGGGACCACGCCTCCCGTCCCCGCTCCCGCCGCTCTCTCCCCCAACGGGAGCGCCGCGCTCCGCTCCTGGAAGGGGACCTTGGAAGGTACAGGCTCTCTTCCGAGTCGCGCAGATCGGGCAGCCAAGGGGACGGACGATCTCTTCTCGCCAGGGCCCTCCCCGACCTGCTGGCCCGTCACCCCGGATTCCCCGCGTGCAAGGCCCCCGGCCCCGAGAGGCAGCACCCTGCGGCGGCCAGCGCCTGCCGGCCCGGCCCGCCCCGCCCGTTTGGCGCCGCCTCCGCGTCCCCAGGCCCGGCTCCGGGGGTGTGTGCGGCCGGCCGGCGCCCAGAGGCCGTGCGGAGGCGGCGCCGCGCCCCACACAGTGCGCACAGCAGCGCGGCCGGCACAGCGCAGGCAGCAGCGGCTCAGGTAAGCGGCCGCGGCCGGTTCCTACGCTCCCAGAGGCGCGCGTCCGGCCGGCCCCCGGGGCTGCCCGAAAACCCACGGGAACCTTTCCTACACGAGATCCTGGTCTCCTCTGCATGGCTCGCCAAACCCACCCGAACTTTGGAGCTAGAGAGGTGCTGTTGACTTTGAAATGTCTTTTGAAAATTTGGCTCTAGTGAGGGGAATTTGGCTTTGGGGCAAATTTAGATTGGTCTTTGGAAATGGTGTGATTTTCTATCAATGTGGTTGTCTCAATTTGTCCCTTTGTGAACGCCTGAGGTGCTGATGGGAGTCTTGAGGCCACTGTAACACTTTTGGGTCAGGTGTTCTTTCCGCTAGACCCAGAAAAAGAAGATACAAATCCAGTTTGGGGCGTCGGTTTACTTTATTAGTGTGTGAGACTTTGCCTTCCAGTTGAAGTCTGGTGACTGGCTGCGAAGTTGAGATACCCAAGAACACAGTGAACTTCACATAGGAGTTTGGAGCCGAGCATCACCTTCATCTCCCAAACCAGCAAAGGAATAGGATGCAGGGGGAAAAAGTTTTTACGTTTGTGGAGTTCTGTAAGTTTTTCTCTCAGCTCAACAGCATCTTCACAAAATGCAGTTTTTCCAAGTGTGAGATGAAAGCTTCTTTGACGCCTGTGTTTCCCTCTTTTCCTTTGACTTCCTTCTGATTCTATCATGCTTTTTCCTGGAAAAATACTTCCTGGGACATGGTCACTGTCTGCGCTGTTCCTCACCTAACCTGATCTTCCCTGCTCACAGTGTTGGTTCGTCAAGATGGTCTTGTCCTGGAGCCTCCGTCTTGATCAGTGTGTGATCATGGATGGAGGAGGCACGACTATCTCTCCCGGTTTTTTTTCCTTGCCTGCGTTGGCTTGTCTTTGTGCGTGCCCCACCTGAAAGGCCTAAACATAACAGGGTGACGGAGCCAGCGCTGTGCAAACTAGATGGCTCTTGGCTCTGGTGATTTTGTGACAAGTGCTTTCCCAGTTCATTCCGCTTATATTCTTTCAGGGTCGAGTTCTGCTGCCTTTTTAGTGCTTTGTTTTGGGTGATTTTGTCGACTGCTTACTTGGCTGAGTGTGACTTCTTTGTGGAAATGGGTGGCACTGTGGAGGGGTGAGTGGGAGCCACCGGCGTTAAGGTCTTCGCTGTTTTGGAGATGGGGCTCCGCTTGCTCTCCGGGTCACCCCAGGCCCCAGCAGCCAAGAGACTAGAGTGTGTGTGTGTGTGTGTGTGGGGGGGGGGCTCAGGGCAGCCCCACTGTGAACCTCAGAGCCACATTTTTAGTATAGTTAACTTAAAAACATACAATCCCCTGTGATTTTGGACTGTCTTTCGCTTCTGTTGAAACTGCTTGACTTGGGTCTCTTGGAGATGGTGCCTTAGAATAACACATGAAATGAAAAGCTGCTGAAGTCTGAAACAGGAAATGGTACTGAACAAAAATTTCCTGCCGTGGAAATGCTCAGAGCAGTTTTGATTAAGTGCAGGGAATGGAGAATCAGCAACCCCGGCGGTTCTTCCCTCCTTCCGCACTGCTGTACTTTTGCTCAGGGAAGTCAGTTTGTAAGACTCCCAAACAGGAAACGCCACACCCAGTTTTATTTTATTTTATTTTTTACAATATTCTTATCTCAGATGCAGGGTGATTGAATTTCCCCCTTTTTAGTGTCTCCATAAAACCGCCCGTTCAGGAGTTTCTGAATGCCAGTGCTTCTGACTCAGAAAGCAGCTCATTGTTCTACAGCGTATGATTTCATCGGAGAAGGGTGGTTTCTAAAGGGGCCAGTGAAAGAGCAGGGCTGGTCGGAAGCATGTGTGCCCACTTTAATGAAGCGTGTGTTTGTGTTTGCAGAGCTTGGAAGCCAGCGGGAGGGAAGAAAACCCGTCGCGCCTCACCTCGGGGAAGGAGCCGTTTCTCGCCATGTCTTCCATTGCCATTGCTGAACCAGAAGCGGATGAGCGGGACACACGCACCAGCAAGCTGATCTTCTTCCTCTTTGTAGTCGGTGCCGTCCTGTTGTGTGTGGGAGTCCTGCTGTCCATCTTTGGGTACCAGGCGTGCCAACACGAAACTCTCCCTGACTGCAGTATGGTGCTGAAGGTGGCGGGGCCCTCCTGTGCCGTGGTCGGGCTTGGTGCTGTGATCCTGGCCCGCTCCCGGGCGCGACTTCAGCTCCTGCTGGGGAGGCAACGCAGCAGCCAGGCCAACTCTGACCAAGCTTTCCTCTGTGGAGAGAGCCGCCAGTTTGCCCAGTGCCTGATCTTCGGCTTTCTGTTCTTGATAAGTGGCCTGCTCATCAGCATCCTGGGCATCTGGGTCCCTGGGTGTGGCCCAGACTGGGCACAGGACCTGCTGAACGAGACGGACACTACCAGTGTAGAGCCCCAGATCTGTGGATTCCTTTCCCTGCAGATCATGGGGCCTTTGGTTGTGCTCATGGGACTGTGTTTCTTTGTGGTTGCCCACGTTAAGAAGAAAAGCAACTTGAGTGGGAACCAGGATGCCTCTGAAAACGAAGAGGGCCAAGCCCCCGGCTTGGAGCCCATCCAGGTCACCGTAGGTGAGTGTGCTCATCCGGCGTGTACCCAGAGCGGCCCGGCTGTTGATTCACTCTTCCCGGGCCTGCGCTCGGTCTGATCTAGGTGTCCATCCCCCATCCTTGTGCACATGTCGTGCTGTCACCACAGGAAGCCACTCGTGAGTCCTTGCACACAGTACTTCCTCCCACTACCCAATAGTTTAGCAAAAGGAGCAGGACATCTAGGTGGTGACCTTGAGTGACATCGTAAGGCAAAAAGAAGAGTAAGAAGAACTGGACCACAGCCTCAGAGCCTCTGTCCCAGCGAGTGACCCTCATTTCCTGCTGTTCTCACACTGAGACCTGGAGCACTGCTGTGGGGCTGCGCTGGCCCTCGCAGGCCAGGTGTCTTGGATAAATCTTTAATCTCGCCTGCCTTAGCTTCTGCGTCTGGAAAAACTAGTGTTCTATTTTTTGGATTCCATCCAGCATGAACGTACTACAAGTGCGAGTCTGCCCCAAGTCCATCAGTCTGCAGATGCTTTGGGGCTGGGGTGGGATCGGTGCCACTTTCCAGTCTGCTCTTCAGGGTTGGCTAAGGTTTGGAAGCAGTGGTGGACTGTGAGGAGGCGCCACAGCAGTCCTTTCTTCCATGAAAAGCCTGGAAAGTCTCCTGAGCCCAGGGTTCCCCAGAGCGCCCGCCTCGCCTCTGGGCTGCTGCTTTGGAAAGGCTAAAGCTCCCATGCCACAGGCTTGGCTTCCAACAGGCTCCAGGGCAGGAGGGGTAGAAGGAAGGAGAAGTGTGACAGGCGAGGTTTCGGGGGCTGGGGTTTCTGCTGGAAACCACTGTACTCCTTTGCTGACCAGGGAACGGAGGGAAGGAGGCCGACTCCGCAGCTCCGGGGAGGCTGTGAAGAGAGCGAAGGAGGGGACAGCAAAGAGCTGGCCCAGGTCACGGAGGATCCAGTGCAGAGCAGCGTCCCAACCTAGGAGCGGTGCACAGTGCAGCCTGGCCTGGACCTGGCCCCGGGCATCCTTCCCCGGGGGCTCTGAGTACTTCTCACGTGAGAAGTCTCCCTTGGTGCTGCAGATGTTCTCAGCCCGCTTGGGGTGCACACAGGGCCACAGAGTGGTGCATTCCTGGGTGCGCACCTGTTGGAGCTCTGCAAGACCTCTCCAGGTTTGCTAGCGGGGAGGTTCGCCGCAGAGCCTCCCACTAGCGGCTAGAATTGGGCGCAGGAAAGGAGCGGAGTAGCCAGTGCTGCTCTGGGCAGGGACAGGTGTTACTGTCCTGAGCCTGGCTATGATCATTCAAAATCATTTCCACTTAACCTCTTGTGTCCCAAGGAATCTGGCAAGCGGTGTCACCTGTCCTCCACCCACGAGGCCATGTGTTCGGGCATTCTCTCCTCATTGCTTGGTGCTAGATCTCCGGCGTGCTGGCGGATGTATGAGACAGCCTGCCTCCTCAGAGGCACTGCTCAGAGGACAGCCGATTCTGATAGGTGCAGCGAAAGGGGAAGAGGAGATGGGAGAGGGGGAGAGGAGATGGCAAGGTGTGGACACTCGCTGGCTGAGTAGAGGGATGGCTGCCCTTGGAGATAACAGGGCCATTCGGTACACTTCCTTTTTTTTTTTTTTTTTTTGCTTTTTGGAGACAGGATCTCACTTTGTAGTTCAGGCTGTCCCTGAGCTCACTATGTAGCCCAGGCAAGCCTGGAGCTCAGCAATCCTCCTGCCTCTGCCTCCCGAGTGCTGGGATTACAGGCATGAGCCACTATGCCTAGCACTGTGGTATGTGGTATTGATGGCTGGTGGGCGTGAGTCACCACGCCCAGTATTGTTGTACGTAGTTAACAGGGATGGAACTGGGGACCTTGTGCGAGCCAGGCAGATGCTGGAACCACTGAGCTAAATCTCTGGCTCGCTTATTTGTTTTTGACAGGTGACAGTCTGGCCTGGAGGCTGGTTTCATAACTGTGTATTCAGTCTTGTGTAATTAGTCTGCACTGAGCCCCAGTTCCTCTGACCTACTCTGACCTTCTGGAAGCTTAGAGGAGAGACCCAAGAGAGCCTTTGTGCTTTATCAAGTTGAGATTAGAGGGCTGTATTCTAGGTTGTAATTGTCACTTCCTTGTACGTGGAGAGGTGGAGTTAATGCATTTTCTGAAAACTGAGTTGTCTGTGGGGATATGATTGAGGCTTCCAGCCAGAGACTCCAGTGGGACTGCATAGCCTCCATGTGTGCCCTGTGGCAGGCGCTCCAGGGCAGCTGTGGCAGCTGAGGCCCAGAGAGGTCAGAGAGTGTTTTCAGAGCCATGCTGGCTTGGTCAGTGGCAGATGGAACCGTTGCGTCTTAAGAAACCCGTCAGATTTGCCACGAGTGCCAGCCAGTCTTCTCTACATGGGAATACGTTTCCTGTCCTCCTCCATTCTTCGCTGTGCGGCCCGCTTAGCAGAGGCCTTCCTTGAACCTGCAGTAGTGGGGATGCTGCACACCTAGAATATTCTGGGTGACTCCTTTGTTGCAGTGTGTTGGAAGCCCAGCACCCAGGAGTGGAAGTGCAAGTTAGAGCTTGGGGCCTGGTTTCTTCTGAAAACACAAGATGTGGTCTGGAGCTAACAATAGCAACAGAGATATCAGACCCACCTTTCCTTTGCGCCTGGCCTTCTCGGGTAAGTTTTGGTGGACAGACAGGGAGAGCGTGGCTTTCTGTTATGTTCAGAGGCTGAAACTGCATTTGAGGAACTGACCCTTTATCCGACACCTGGCTTTTGATGAAAACCATCAGGTGCGGATGAGCAGAGCTGTTGCAGCAGTGAACGTTTCCTCCGAGGTTAGGGCGTTGGTTGGCCAGCACCTCACACCCGTGCTTTAACTCACACTCGCAGGGAGACAGAGGCCAGGTCCACATGGGAGGGGAGCACTCGGCTCTGGAATACAGGTTCACTTTTGAAAATTTGCAGTAAAATATATATAACACAAAATTTACCATTTTTAGTTGTGCACTTCGGTAACATTACATTCACAGTGTTGTACAACTGTCATTCTTGTCAATTTGCAAATTGTTTTCCATCATCTCAATTCATCTCTCCCCCTCCCCAGCCTCCTCCCAGCCCCTGGTAATCTGTTCTATTTTACATATAACATGCACAGGTGAACTTTGCAATTCTGGTGTGAGCAGCAGCTGTTTTAACATTTTGTTATACATAGATGGAACGTAGGTTAGAATCAATTTGTTTTGCTCCAGGTAATTTGGCTCCATTCTATTTCCCCAGGTGACTCGGTGATAATATTCCCACCCCCGCCACCTCCATACTTTCCTGAGTCTTCTGCCTCTACTGGAAGTCGAAGTTCCAGGGCCAACAGCTTGCTTCCCAGCGACAGCCCTCCTCCCTATTACAGCCTTTTCAGCCATGGGTAAGACTTTCCCTTGGGACTTCAGAATGGGGTTGGGTGAACTTCTTAGGCCTTGGCCTGAGCTAGAGCCAAACTGGCTTTAAGGCTGAGGTGTAGCAGTGAGTATTAGACTAGTGAGTGTCTTGTTTGCTGGTGTTATTTCAGGATTATTGCCTTACCATTGACGGTACCTGTCAGGAAACTTTGGGCAGTACTGAGTTAAAAATGCTAGAGCGTATGCCAGACATGGTGGCTCATGCCTGTAATTCCAGCACTCAGGAGGCAGAGACAGGAGGATTTCTGAGTTCGCGGTGGCTTGCCTGAGCACCATAGTGAGCTCAGGGCCAGCCTGAACTACAAAGCGAGACCCTGTCTCCAAAAAGAAAAAAAAAGAAAAAAAATGCTAGAGCGGTTAAGCTGGGGAAATAGGACTCCTTTTCTGGTGTCTTTATGCACTCTCGGCAGAGGTGGCCCTCAAAATGTCTCACAGCCCATCTGTCAGACTGAGCCCTGCAGCATGGGCTGGGAGACCCTGCCATGTCAAGATTCACTGCGTCAGGTTTGGGGACTCCCCCCAGCTGGTACAGAACTTTTAATGTCCTGAGAGAGGAGCATGGATGACTGGTTAAATCAGTGCACAGCTGATCTGTCCCAGGTGGTCCGTCTCCTAACACGCAGTTGTTCCCCGAGCTTCTGAGCCTTTGAAGGTTGCCCAGAGAGAAGTCTGAGCCCCACTCAAATGGGGCAGTTGCGAGGCCGCAGCAGAGTGAGGTGGCCTCTAGGCTGGTGCTGAGGAAGAGGGGCTCACGGGGCAGCTGTGGGGCCTTGGGGAGGTGCCCAGTGGTGAAGGAGGTGGAGACCCGCTCACTGTGGGCTGGGAGGAGGCTGGGCTGGCTGAAGGACAGCTGAGGGACAGCGAAGGCAGTGTGAAGGCGGAGCTGGATGGGGCTGGGGCTTATGAAAGAGCGGAGGGGCCAGAGATGTTACAGAAACCAGGAGGGCAAAAGTCAGAGTGCTGTAGACAGCCCCTGCTCCACCTTCTCAGGTCTAGGACGCACCCCGTGCAGTCAGCCAGGCGCACTCTGTTCCCCTTCTTCCCTCAGACAGAGCGGGCCAAGGTGTGTGGGACCTAGAGACAACAGCGGGGGGACACTTGTCTTTGCTTGAGGTCCTGGAGGCAGTGGCACCAGGAAATCCTTTTTCCGAAAAAGTAGGGAGCCGGTTATCCGGAGAGGATGGAGGAGGTGTGCAAACTGCAGGATGGCGGGTAAAGAGTGCGTGAATGGAGGAGCCGCCCCGTGGAGAGAAAGGGCAGATTACAGCTGGACATTTGATAGTCTTAAAAATGAAATTTTTATTTTTTCACTCCAGTGGCAAACCTTAACACTGACGTCTGCTGGCATGAGCAGCTGCTGCTGTCAACGGGAGCTCGGCACGTGCGCATGTGTTCTATTTAGTTGGTGTCTAGACTCGAACTCAGTGGCTTTTCAGCAACAGAGAGTGGTGATAGGAGTGAGGTCAGAGTAATGTTGCAGTCAGCTCTAGGGAAAGTAAAGGGCGAGGAGTCAAACAGACCTATAAAAAGTCAAACGTGGAGGAAATTACCCCTTAGACATGGACAAGTGCTCCTAAATGCCTGTCATTAAATCTTTGAAAGGCACCTAGTACTTATGAGTGCCACTGTTTTCATCTTCTCCTTTCTTCAGCAGGACCCCAGCCCCTGAGAACCAGGACATGACCAGCGAGCAAGAGTGCGAACTTGTATTCACTATCTCTGGGACTCACTCGCCACCTGAGATCTCACACGCTGTGCGAATTTCACGGGAATCGCCCCCAAGATACGAAGAGAAAGAAAACCCCACAGCCACATCTTTGTCTCCACCTTCTGAACCTTCTGCACCATGAGCTTTGGACTCCAGGACAGTTTTATATATCATGGGACACTATTTTATTTAACTTGTTTTTTAATAAAAAAAAAATATGATGGCTTTGGGTGTGTTCCCATTTTCCTGGTACAACATTGGCAAGAGTAAACGACCTTCCAGGTTAGATTCTAGATTATGGGAAAAGTGTTGTCCCAGTGGCCGTGTGTGCTACACTGTCTTCTCAGGCCTGGGAGGTAGGTAGGTTTTTTTTTTTGTTTTTTTTTTGAGATAGGGTCTCGCTTTGTAGTCCAGGTTGGCCCTGAGCTCACTATGTAGCCCAGGCAAGCCTCGAACTCAGCAATCCTCCTGTCTCTGCCTCCCAAGTGCTGGGATGACAGGTGTGAGTCACCACGTCCAGCATTGTATGTAGTTACCAGGGATCGAACTTATGACCTTGCGCTTGTGAGGCAGGTGCCAGAACCACTGAGCTAAATCTCTGGCCCAGTAGGATTATTTTTATGGGTAGATAAACAAAGGCTCAGAGGAGCTAATTGACTTCTTTAGGGTCACACAGTTTCTACATGACGGTTTTGAACCCATCTGTTTTCTGAAACTCAGGCTCCTGTCAGTACTTTGTGCTGTCACAGTCCAACAGAAGCAGTTGTTAATGTCTAGCTTGCTAAGTTCTGTCTTGTGTTACTTGCTTTGGGGACAGAAAAACAAGATTATAGGCATTCCTCATTTCACAGCAAAGTTCCTGAGACTAGGTCGGTAAGTGAATTGAGCACTAAATAAGGAGCTGCATATAGTATGCACATTGCAATATTCAAAACAAAGAAATGGTCAGAGGAAACTCCTATTTGTTGACTTTGCTTCCATTTGCATAACTCTTACATGTAGTACTATAATATATAATGAACAAAACTACAGCATTGTACTATATATTATAGCCAGCGGAAATTACAGTACTGTCTAAACAAGATGTACTGTACCCAAAAAGACAATGAGGTTCTATAAACAAGGTGTACAGAAGTATACAAAAAAAGAAAAAAGATGGGTCATAAATCTAAACAGTGCATGTTAGCCTTAAATCTAGGCAGTCATTAAACAGGTAAATCATTAAAAAAGAACATCCTTCTGTTCTCATTTTTTTCTTGGCCTCCTGCTTCTTTCTCCTCTTCCAATCGCTCCTTCTTGCGTCAGGGAACCTATATTGGGGAATAGTAAGGAGGAGATACCCCGGGGTGTCTGTGTAGTGTAGCGACATTTCTTCAGGGCTTTCTTGGGATATTTCTCCAACTCGATTCCCCTAGAGGGTCCAGGAAGGATTTGCCTTTCTGGGTAGTAATGCATTGGTGCGAAGTAGTCTGAACCATCGACTTTTATTCTGCTGAGCAAAAGCTTTTGTACAGTTGGGCACAGCATTGTATTTAATTCTAGAAAAACCTGAAGAAATATGACTAATTGTTAATATTTCTCCTTGGGAGAAATTGATTTTTAGAATGTAAGATGGGTAGTTACTTAGCATTTTTGTTCTGTTTTGACTGTGCTGCGAGGTGGAGTGTAATGAAGTCGCCAGGATTTTAGGCCTTTTCCACAAGCCTAATCCCCACAATGGTCCAGGATACTGTACCGCAAGAGGGCCTGAGAGCAAGGCCACAGGCGTGGAAGTGATGGGCCCAGCTGAAGTGACAACTGGTTTGATGTGAATTGCTGCCGCCGTAGATCAGGGACGGCCTTCTGTATCAGCAGTCCGAATCCATTTTTTAACTGGACATTTTACTGGACTGAACTGCTTTTAAAATTCTGCCTTTTTTTTTCTCTCCTCCCGGAAGGTTACTTACTCACATTTTAAAATTAGAACAGAGTAGAATACTACTACTTCCTTCTCCTTTACTTGTTTAAAGTGACCAAGCTAAGACTTCTAGGTAGAATTACTTTGAAACGTTTATGAGTTTTCATATGTAATCAAGAGCCTTTACAAGGGCTCAAAGTTGGGGATTGTAATTGGGTGTTTTACAGCTATGAACTTCAATGGCAGTTGGCTATGCCTAGGAATCACTTGGCCTTCTGGGTGGGGGAAATCTGTTCTGCCTCAACAGCTCTCAGCAGTATTTTCCCCCTGGTCACTGAAGCCATAGTTCATAAACTCTCTGGCAGGGAAAGCGGCACAGGAGATGGCTGACAAGGTTCTGAATGAGTTCGGCCACTTCAGAGAGCCTGTTTGATGGATTCTAACTTCCTATAGATAAATGTAAAATTCGTGTAGCAAAACTAACCATTCTCCTTTTTTCTTTTCTTTTCTTTTTCTTTCTTTCTTTTCTTCCTTCCTGCCTTTCTTTTTTTTTTGGTAATTCTGAGGACTGATTCACAGCTTTGTTCTTTTAAGAGGGCACTGCCATTGAACTGCATCTCCAGCCCCAAATTAACCATTTAAAAGAGAACAATTCAGTGACATTCACAAGGTTTTATAAATCATCCCCTTTATCTAATTCAAAACATTTTCATCACCTAAAATGAATCCCTGAACTTACTGTGCTATTCCCATTCTCCCTGAAACCATCCTTCGCAGCCCCTGGCAACCATGGAGCTGCTTTTACTTGCTATGGATCTACCTACTTTGGGTAGTGCCTGTCAGTAGAATCATGCAGTATGTGACTTTCTGCATTTGGATTCTCTTGTTTAGCATGTTCTCAAGGTTTCTCTGTCTTGTAGTGTGCATTAGCACCTCATGCATTTTCATAGTCAAGAAATATCCCATGGTTTGAGAGCACCACAATTTGTTTACCTGTCATCCACTGGTGGAAGCTGAGTTGTGGTTACACTTTGGCTGTCGTGAATTGTGCAGGCCTCAGCATGTGTGTGTGAGTCTGAAAGCTTCTTGCCTCAGTCCCCTGGGCATTAGGACTCTAGCTGTGTGCCACCAAATCCAGTTGATAGTTAAGTTTTTGAGGAGCCTCTATAGGTTTTCCCACAGTGGTACACCATTTTACATTCCTACTTGCATATCATGAGTGTTCATAGTTTTCTACATCCTCACCCACATTTGTTTTCCATTAAAAGTGATCATAACTATCCTAGTTGATATGAAAGAGTATTCCATGTGGTTTTGACATGTGTTTCTCACATAACTAATGAGGTAGAGTGTTTTTTTTTTCATGGAATTGGCTTATTTCTGGACACCAGACATCACCACCACCCCACAAAATCTTAAATTTTTATAACTTATCCCTGTAGACTCATGCAAAACTCTAGTCCCCAAAGTCATATGTTCAAGGTATCGAGAACAGGAGTTAATCCAAGCATAGTTTTTATGGGTATGGCCTTTGGGATGGGGTTAGGCTTAATAAAGGCATTAGAGTTAAGTCCCATTGATTGAATCTGGGTGGCTTTGTAAGGTCGGAGGCCAGATATACAGACACAAGGAAAGATACACATGTGCTACTGTCATGATGTGATTTAGCTAAGAATGGGGCTTGCCAGAGCCTATGCTGTGCTCTTTGGACTTCCACCCTCCAAAATTGTGAACTGAATAAACTTTTTTCCTTGTAAGTTAGCCTGCCTTAGGCACTTTGTTATAGTAATGAAAAAGTGACTAACACACGGATCTTACTCCACAGTTTCCTCTTCTGGTGTTAGGAGGTCTGATATTCCTGCCTTGTATAAGCAGGTCTTCAAATTCAGGTGGGATGACCCATATGTGGGAGGGAAGTACCAACGTGCTGCTTATCTCACTGTGGAAACCCCTTCTTTGAATTATTTATCCTCCCATGGCATTGGTAAATGAACTAACTCAACCAACCAGTTTTGCAGAAGCTATAGCAGTTGGGACTAGGAAGAACCTTTCGGTGTTTTTTTCTGTCAGCTTATGGTGACAGAAGACCAGGGCAGCTGAAGAACATGAGTGTTCAGATGTTGGCAGCAGAAGGCAGACAGGAGATGGTCATCCAGTTTCCAAATAGCCTGAAGGGAAGGGGGCTCCTCGATGCCCCTTGAGGTTGTGGTTGTTGGCTGCTCACATGGCTGTTGTCCAGAGGCCTGAGGTCCTCAGGGCCTTCCTCTTCGGAGAGCACTGTCAGTCCGGGGTGGCTCTCACAAAAGGGGCAGAAGAGAGACACACATTGGAGTGGACTGGGGTCTGCGAGGAGCTGCCTGGTGCTCAGAGCTGGGACAGCTCTTGGGAGAGATGCCTGCAGTTTCCCAAACTTCAGGGATGTAAGGAACGGCTTGGGGTAATTGTCAAGAATGTAAGATTTCCAAGTCAATTGAGTCAAGCCTCTGGGAAGTAACATTAGTACCGGGGGATCTGGGAAATGCTATCTGGGGGAACAGCACAGGAATACCTCACAGGTAGCACATCGTGGACTGCATACCTGAGGCCCCCTCATGCCTTCTAGACCTTCTGGAGACTTCTATTTACAGGTTCCAGCTGTCCGAAGGATCCTTGAGGAAGGACTTGGGTTTATAGTTTGTCCCAACTGTAGGACCAGGGATTTACCTCAGTGGCACAGTGCCTGCCTAACAAGAGCGGCTACCCTGATCCACTGGTACTTCAATTCTTGGTACAAAAAAAAAAGAAAAAAAAATCCCAGGTAAACCAAGTATTCTAGATTCATAGGAATCCCCCAGGTGAACAGGGAAACAAAGCCAGGGCTATGTCACCTGCTACACCTCTTCCCCAGTCAGTTCCCCTCCACTGCCAGACTGACAAATACTAGATCCATTTATTAAGGAAGGTTGCATGGTTTTATCTTGCTTTTTTGTCTTGCGAAAGGCCAAGACAGAGCCCAGTGGGAGCATCAGAGATGACACGTGCAGGTGACGGCAATACTCTTGGATCAAACTGGAAACTGCTTGGGATGGTGGAAGTGAGAAGTAGCCCAGACACTCCCCTGGCAAGGGCTTCTGCTTGCCGGTGCCTCTCTGGTCTTAGTGAGTCAGGCTCCCCGGTCCGGAAGCTCACCCTGACCCAGGAATCCAGATGCTCTGGCCACCCATGTGGGACTGTCACCAGAAGAAAGGAAGTGAGGAAGCTGCAGGGGTCACGGGGCCTCCGAGAGACACCCACTGACTTGAAGGGGAGCCATGCATGACAGGCCACCAGCCCAGGAGGGATCATGCATACCTGAGATTCCTGGAGTATTATGCCTGCTGTTAACAGTTCAAGTAACGAGGAAGAGCAAAGTGGAGGATTGATGCAGATTTCCTCATGAGGAATGCTGTGTGTGTGTGTGTGTGTGTGTGTGTGTGTGTGTGTGTGTGTGTTTCTGGCTGGAGGGCAGCCTGTAGCTAGTTGAAAATCCTACTTGTCCCTGGGCAGTGACCTCAGCCAGAGGTGGGGCCGGTGCAGGAGTGTAGTGTGGTTTTATCCCTGTGGAGACTGGTGCAGTCAGTGGGCTGGGACAGGGCATGGGTGAATGGTCCTTTAGCTCAGGCTGCCTAAGGCCTGAAGGTGCTGGAAGTTCAGCAGGCTGGCTGATGAGGGTGGATGAGCCACCGTAATGGTCCTGTGCCAAGCCACTCACAGGAGATTTCCATAAAGGTCTTTGAACTAGCAAGTAAGTCCTGCTGACTGGCACCAAATGTACCCAGTGGCATATGTAACATGAAGAAGGAAGGCAAACTAGATTGAGGGGCCAGGAACCAGCATGTGGAGTCGGGGGGTGGGGGTCTTGGGGCAGCCTCTGCAGGGTAGAGTTCTTCCTTAAGCTCAGAGACTTCCTGGTATCCAAAAGACCTTGACCAGGAAGTGGCCATCTCTGTCGACCCCATCTCCTGGGGCCCCCAGCCACACTGGTAGTGCTTTTGCTTTTCCCTCATTGGGCCATGGAGCTCTGTGCCTCTTGTGCGTGCTGGGGCCACTTTGCTGGTGTCTCAACTGTACTTTGCCCCAGAAGCCCAGCAGGGCAGGATAGGGCAGTCTTACAGGTGTGGGCTATCTCTGGGACAGGAATGCATTGTGACGCATTCTCCTGCAGGAGAAGTGCATGAAACACAGCCTGTGTGCAGCCTGCTTGACTCCCTGGCTGCATCTCTGAGCTGGACATGCAGGAGGTCTCTGCATTACATGTTGCTGTGGGCAGGCAAAGGCTGCTAGCATAGAGATCTCTTTATTTAGATACTTCTCCAGGATTTAAGTTTAGTCCTTTGTCTCAGCCCCAAGATTTGACCACTGTAGTTTATTTGAGAAGGGAAGATACAGTGTAATTGGCCTACCACCAAGTTCTGGTGAATGTACTTCGGTATTGTTAATGTTGCAAAGCCAAACGGGCATTGGCTGACAGAGGAGCCATTACTAGTAGCCCCGCTTATATTAAGCAAATCAATTATAGTAGCTCAAGGCTTTAGATATTAACATAAAAACAATTATGTGCCACCCTTAACCTGGGAGAAGAAATCCATGATTATAGTGTAAACATTAAGAAAACATAAGTATTAGTTTACAGCTACTACGTGCTGAATGCAACTGCAATATCTCCACTACGAGTAGAAAAAAGGAGTTTAACAGGGCTGGGGATGTAGCTCGGTGGCTCTGTGCCTGCCTAGCAAGTACCAGGTCTTGAGTTCAATACCCAATACAGAAAAAGAAAGAAAAGAAAAAAGTTCAGCAGTAACTTTATAGCATTAACTAAAGAAAGATTAATAAATTTTTTTTTTGAGACAGGGTCTCGCTTTGTAGTTCAGGCTGGCCCTCAACTCACTATGTAGCTCAGGCAAGCCTCAAACTCAGCAATCCTCCTGCCTCTGCCTCCCGAGTGCTGGGATGACAGGTGTGAGCCACCACGCCTGGCACTGTGGTATGTGGTATTGATTGCTGGTAGGCGTGAGTCACCAGGCCTAGCACTGTATGTGGTTACCAGGGATTGAACCCAGGACTTTGCGCCTGTGAGGCAGGTGCCGGAACCACTGAGCTAAATCTCCGGCCCAGATTAATAAAATTTTATGGTTACATTCTTAAAGATGACTGGGGATTTAGCTCAAATGGTACCATGCCTATCTTGGAAACACAAGGGCCTAAGTTTGATCCTTGGTACTGCAAACTTAAATAAATAAATAAAAAGTCTGAATCAAAGATATAAAGGGTTGGGAATGGATGAATGCAAGAAGATTTGAAACCTTGAACTGTATGATAAAAGAAAGAGAAAAAAGGTACAAAGGATCCTTTGGGGGCATCAAAGAATGTTTATACAAGTTGGTGAAGGTAACAGAAAAACCCTGATGGTAAATCAAAAATAAAAGAGAGACAAAAGATAGAAAATATAAAAAGAGTAAAAAATGAGAAAAAGGTAAAGAGGAAAACATAAAAGGGAGAAGAGGTGAAAGTAAGAAATGGAGATCATAACTAAAGAAAAGGGATAAAGGAAAATTCCCCAAATTATAGCAGTCTTGTGAAGAAGAAAGGGGAAAAGAAGAAAGAGGAAAGAGGAGTGGAAACACACACACACACGCACGTGCACACACACACGAAACATCTGTGATCCTGAATGTGTCGTTCTCTTCTGTGATCCACAGTTTGGGGTACTGTCCCAGGTCAGTCACGCCCCCGCTCACCCTGGCAGATGAAGCAGCAGCGAGACCCAGGTCCGAACTGGAGTCAGGCACCAGCAGGCAGACAGAGCAGGGCAAGGGTGCTGCTGAGACTTGCAAATCCAGAGCAACTGTGGCGGGGCCGGGCCTCTGGCCACAGAACTGGGGGCCTCCTCAGGGGGCCCCTTACTCCAGTACACCTAAAATGTTATCCTTGCCAACAATTTTTAAGAACTTGATTCTCATGAAACCTCAACCTAATTAAGAGTTTGGAAGAAAATATATGTGATAAAGGGATATGTTACGTGATATCTTGAGAAAATGATTAAATGGATCCAGAACTTGGGGCAATCAGCAAGACTATCTCTTTCCCCAGAAATAAGACTTAGCTAGAAAATAATCAGCCTTGAAAACTAGAGTTCAAAAATGACAGTCCCTATTGGCTTATCCTTGTCTTATCCACGTGACAGAGTAGTCACTGAGCAAGAAAGAGAGCAGTAATAGGAGGTAAGGTGGCATTTTTGAGCTTTGGTTTTCAAGGCTAGTTATTTTCCAGCTAGGTTTTACATTGAGGAAGCAGTCTTCATAGAGTCAATGTCATGGAAGAAAAAAAGAGCAAAGATATTGCTCTTGGTCAAGGACTGGTGATACTTGGCTTTCAGGTTGCTTGCCTGTTTTGTAAATAAAGTTTTATTTGAAAATAGTCATGCTTTTTTGTGGTACAGTGATATCGTTGAGAGATTACAACAGAACAGTATTGCCTGATAACCTATTTACTACTTTGACCTTTAAGAAAAAGGATTTGGTAAGCTCTGTCTTAGATTAAGAGGGTATGGCTAGCCGTCTTATGACACAATTTTATTTTAAAAACTAAATAAAATACATTAAATAACTGCTTTTGGACATGAGGCATTAGGCCACCAAAACTGAGCTCTCGGTGAGAAAGGAAACAAACCAGGTGAGCTTTACAACTGTCCAGATTCCTGCCAGAGCTGTCTGTTCTGAAGACACAGGTGCTGGGATTAAGGGCCTCAAGGAAGCACTACACAGAGGAAGGTGTCTAGGCTAAGTGAGTTCTCTTGTGTTAGGGTGTTATATGAAATGCCCCACTACGGCGCATGGATGGAGGGCTTTGATGTGATCAGCGGATTAACCCACTGGTGGCATTACTGGGAGGTGAAGGAAGCAGGAGACGGGTTCCAGTTGAAGGGAGCACATGGTGGAGGTGTGAGCTTTGGCTCTATCTGTCCCAGTCACTTCCTTCTCCGCTTCCCGGCTGCTGGGAGGCGGCAGCTTTTCTCTGGCACGCTCTCCCGCCAGACCGTTCCCTCTTACCGACGCCCCACCAGCGGACCGACCAACCTGGGGCTGAAACCTCTGGAACCATGAGCTAAGATAAATCTCTCCCCTGTAAGTTGATATTCTCAGCTACTGCAGTCGCAGGGACGGAAAACTGATGAACACAGCTTTGATCACTGGCTAAATACAAGCTGCGCATATGCAGGGGAAACTGCTACAGGGCAGGCAGAGCTCAGTCCCCAGGGGGAAAATGACGCCCTGAACTGGAAACTGAACAACTGCTGAGGCCGCCAGAGCTGGGAGATGATGGTGGACTCTGGCCACCAGGGCTGAACACCGAGTCTCTGGGTGGACGAAAGGCAGCACCTCAGTCAGGAGCAGGACCACAGAGGGCGGGAAGAAAGGCCAGTCTAGAGCCACCTCCAAGGATGAGTCAGCCTGGGCAAAAATTAAAGACTTATGCAACAAAACTCAGCAATCTTTAAAGGAAAGCAATATAAATACCTTTTGACACATAAATATATGTAAGTATCTGTATTTATTATTGTATAATACAGATTATGCATGTATGTTTGAAATATAAAACATTTCTCAAGGAAATTAAACAAATTCCAAATGGCTGCGGAAGGCAAGAAGAGCCAGAATAATTTTGGAAAAGAAGGATAATTTGGAGAGTTTACATAACTGGTTTATTTTTTAAAGTTTATTTTAAGCTAGAGTACTCAAGGTTCTGAGTCCAGGTATAGGATACAGCTCAGTGGGGCAAAAGAGTTCAGGGAGACATCCATGTGTGCATTTGGTCAATTGATTTTTTTTCATTTTAATTTTTAAGAACAAAGCTGCAAAGACAATTCATTTGGAGAGTAGAGTCTTTTCAGCAAATGTTCCTGGGACAACTCAGTGTTAGTGTGGACAAAGCAAAGCAAACTTTAGCTTCTATTTCCACATGCAAAGAAGAACAACTTGAAATGAATTACAGGCCCAGATGAAGTAACTAAAACTACAGAACTTTTAGAATAAAAAAAGAAGAAAATCTTCATAACCTTGGAGCAGGCAAACAATTCTTAGCCAAGATGGGGAAAGCACAAGCTACTAAAGAAAGTGTTAGTAAATTGGGCTTTATCAAAAAAAAGCCTTTGTTTTTTAAAATACAATATTAAGAAAATGAAAAAAATCAAATCAGTAACTGGAAGAAGTTTTCTGCAATGCACAAACTTGGCAAAGGACCCCTATGGAAATGCCAGTAACAAAAACTCAACCTACTTTTGAAAAGGGCAAAATATTCAGACAGACACAATACAAAAAGAACGTTGATATAACTCTAGGGATATAACTCAGTTGATAACGTGCTCAGGACTGCCCAACGCCCAGACAATAAAACAATCAAGACACAAATGACCAGTAGGCACACAAAAGGAATATATCGTGGATGTCATCTCTGGCGGTAAGAGGCAGTCAAACTAAAACCACGCAGACTCGTTACATATCTATACAGTGGGCAAAAAGTGTAGAGACTGATCATGCCAGGCATTGGTGAAGGTATGGAGAAATGAAAACCCTCATAAAGTGCTTGTGGGTATATAAAATATTATCAACATTATGGAAACAGTTCAGCCGTTTGTGGGGAAGGCATTTCTTCTGAAGTTAAGTATATACTTCCGTGATTCAGAGACCCTATTACAGAATTTTACCCAAGAGAAATGAAAACTTGTTTTTACAAAAATGAGTTGTACAAGAACTTTCACAGAAGCTTTCAAATCATAATAGCCTAAAAGTCAAAGCAATCCTCATGTCCACCCTGGGGGATGGACAAACAAATCATGATATGTTCATACAGTGAGGCTCCACCCAGCAACAGAAAGAACAAACTAGTCACATGTACAGTGTGGATGACTCAAATATATATACTGAGTGAAAGAAGCGAGATGCAGAAAGATTTAAGGTGTATTTTGGTATTTATAATGTTTCTGAGCTGGCAACGTTATAATGGTAAAAATCAGATCAGGGGTTGAGGGAGGACGGAATTGAGGCTGGGGGCTGGGGACGAAGAGACTGAAAGGAGAATGACGCTTTCCTACATTTTGAAGTGGTGGTTATATAAGAGAAGATACACTAAAAAACTAGTGAAATACTTTTAAAATGAACTCATTGCACTGAATGTTAAATTTATTTAATTAAAAATAGATAAAAGAGGACTAACAGCCAAATAACAACCCAACACAATGTGTGATCCTCAACTGGATACTGATATGACAAAAACAAAGCTAAAATATATATTTTTAAGGTGATGAGGCAATTTTAAATATTGCTCGGTTATCAAATAATGTGGAATTATTGTTAATTTTCTTAGGTATAATAACAGGTATTGTGGTTGAATAAAACCATCTGACTCCTTGTTTTTAGGAATAAAATACTGAGATGCCTCCAACTTACTTTTAAATTGCGTAGTAACAACAAAGACAGCACAATATCAACAATACACACATAATACACATAGAAAAGTGAAATAAATCTTGCAAGTATTACAGTTGTTGAAGAAAGTGGCATGTAGATTTTCATTGTACTTTGGACTTTTCTAAGTTTTCAGAAGATATTTTCTCACAACCTTCCACGCGAATAATGAAAACTGGAGGAGGGAGCTGTGGTGGGGTTAAGCTTCCCCTTCCTTAGAAGAGGGTTCTTCTGAAGATGTGGCCAGAGTCAGAATCTGCCAGGTTCTCTTGGACTCCCTCCTCCCCATTAGGAATCAAACTCAGGACTTTGCACTTGCTGGCAGTCGCAGGACCACTGAGCTCCATCCCTGACCCTCTTAGACACCTGTGTCCCAAAGAGCATTGGGAATGACAGAAGCAATGCTTTACTGTAGTAGAACATCCTGGCTGGCACTCTGTTGGCCACCTGTCTTCCGTGGCTGGTCATGCAGGCAGGGAGTGTCCGGCTGTGTGGGGCAGGAACAACAGAGCTGTGGGCAGTTTTGGGGGCCACTTCTTGGTGTCCTTCTTAGAGGAAAGTGAATGGGTAATGCATCACCACCCTGGCATTCCTGAACCCTCTGCACCTGTATGGGATTCTCCTTGCTGAATTTTGCCAGCCAGGCTAAGTCTTATAGAAAAGGTAAGGGACACACAAGGCCCAGGACATACTAAACAGTGAAAAACAAGGTCATACAGGTGCTTTACAAAGACCACCCACGCGTGCAAAGTGTCTCCCCAAAGAGCTCAGATTCATGGTAATGAGACACTGCCCAGGCCCAGCTGGTGTCTTGGGGCCAAAGAAGGCAGGGTTAGAGGTTCAGAAGAGCTTCGTGAAGCAGGTGCATGCTGAGCAGGTAGGGAGGGTCAGTCAGTGAAAGGAAGATGTGAGTCTTCCAGGGCAAAGACAGAGAAGCAGGGGTGGGGGATGACATCGTACCTTGAAGGCAAGGGAGCTGAGTTCAAGTTGAACTCGTGGAAGCCAGCAAGAGATGTTACAGAAGTGCTCTGAGGTTAAGAGCTGGAAAAGGTCATAGGTTCTAGCCACTTAGTGGGCCATGAGGAACAGAGCCAGAGTCATCCAAGGCCTGGGAAGGTGGAGGGAAAGAGTTAGGGACTCCCCAGGAGGTGAGGTCCTGGAGGCACAGGTGTGAAGAATTTGTCAACAGCTTTGCTGCAATACCAAGATGCCTGCAGAAGAGTGATTTCCTTGTCTGTGCAATGCAGTGAGAAGCTACAATAATCTAAAAAGACCCGAAAGAGGCTGTAAACCTAGGAAAGTCAGTGATTCGCCCACAGGGACCCATCTGTATGGTAACAGAAGGGTCTGTGACCCTAACTGTCTATCTCTTCACGTGCTGTTATATTTTCTTCTTTGTATCACTCTCTGCCGTGCTACTTTTCCCAGATTTTTTGATCACTCCAAGCTTTCCGTTCCTCCTTTCAGCCAATCCCATCATTTCTTCATTTTCTTTCTGTCTGACGTTCTCCCTGAATGCACTGACTGTAACTGGAGGTCGGTTTACATTACACCCACACATGCAAAAGTGATTTGTGTCTTCTCTTCTTATATCTAACTATGTGTGATGACAATGATGGCACTAGAGTCCCACTGGGGAACTCAAAGTGTCGTATCACCATGTCTTTGCCTTTCCTCTCCTTCCCTCACATCTCAGAATCTTTGGTGATGACTCACTTTCCACACTGGTTTCAACCTCAGCCCCTTCTATTCTTCATTTCTTAATGAATCTGTCATCTCCACCCTGTCTCTCTACTTAGTCTTCTAGGATACTTGGATCCCTAGGAAAGAAAATCTCTCTTCCACAGTCATCTTGGAACTTCTCAAAAGAAGTCATATTACAGCCTAAAGAATTGATAACAAAACGCTTAAGTGTCATCTATGGCAGCCATCAATAGGAACTGCTACTAGGCTACATGGCTATAGGAATAAATTGGCCTCTTCAGACTTAAGTTAGCACCATCTTCAGAAAGGAAAAGCCACACTCTAAGGTTTACATTAAAGTACCTCTTTGAAATGATCACTACCACTCTGCAGCTCGGTGTGAAGTCATGTGGCCTGTAGCCACTCTGCCTAACAAGCATGTTCCAGTTCTGTACATCTGTTTTTTTTTTTTTTTTTTGAGACAAGGTCTTGCTTTGTAGTTCACGCTGGCTCTGAGCTCACTATGTAGCCCAGGCAAGCCTTGAACTCAGCAATCCTCCAGTCTCTGCCTCCTGAGTGCTGGGATTACAGGCGTGAGCCACCACGCCTGGCTCTGTACATCTGTTTTAAAAATATTTTCTAATTTGATTTAGATCTCATCTTATTGGGAAGAGAGTAGCAAAAAAGGTGGTGAAAACTTTGTTTTATAAACATTTTTTGGACTTCTACCTGCAAGGCATCATCTCAGAGATGGAATGATGGATAGGGGAGCTATCCTTGGGCAAAATGGTATGGGAGGCACATGGTCTGTGAAGCCCAGGGCAATGGGCCTGTTTGAGGATGTATGGCCAATACACCCAAAGGGCTCCGTCCAAGTGCTCTGGTTTAGATCTTAAATGTCCCCAAAGGCCAAGAGTTGAAGGCCAATTGCCATCCTGTGCTGCTCTTGGAAGGTGTTGGAGTTTTTAGGAAGTGAGGCCTAAAAGGGGAAGTTAGGTCAGTGAAGATTTGCTCTGAAAGGAAAAGCTGAGACCCTGAACACTTCCTCTCTTTTCCTTTGTTTCCTCACTGCTGTAAATAGTTCCCTTAGAATGTACTTCAGCCATGATGTTCTTTCCTGCCAAAGGCTCCAAAGCAATGTAGGTAAGTGAGCATGGACTGAAATCATGAGCCAAAATAAGTCTTTACTCCTTGGATTATCTCAGGTATTTTGTCACAGCTATGAAAAACTAACACACCAAGCTGCACAGTAGTAGTGATCATGGGGAAGAGGTACTTTAATGTAACACTTAATGGTTTGTTATCAATACTCTGGGCTGTAATATGACTTCTTTTGAGAGATATGCAGATAAAAAAAAAGAAAATTAACCTTAAAAGGTATCAAGACATAGTCAAGTATAGTGGTGTAGGCCTATAATACCAGCACTCTGAAGTACCAAAAGTTCAGGCCCAGCCTAGGAGATAATTTAGGAAGAGCCTTGTCTAAAAACAAAACAAAAAGGAACAAACAAACAAAATAAACACTATCACCTCCACCACCAAAACCCCAAAGCCAAACTAGCAAACAAAATCAACAGGTAATGAATGGAGCAAAGATGAGCAACTTTAAAGGGACAGAACAATATTTTTGGGTATGGCAGAGAATACAGATGCCCCTCGGTGTGTTTCTGTAGGTGCCATGCGCTTCCTCACAGTATGGCAGCCCAGGCAGGCAGAGTATTCACAGGACAACCAAAGGCTTC
Source organism: Thryonomys swinderianus (assembly GCA_004025085.1). Lineage (NCBI taxonomy): Eukaryota > Metazoa > Chordata > Mammalia > Rodentia > Thryonomyidae > Thryonomys > Thryonomys swinderianus. The sequence continues at coordinate 33,049 of PVIC010013411.1, forward strand.
CAGAAAACTGTGCAGAAATTAGTTTTATGACTTAGACTTGAGGTCACACAGTGTTGCACCATCGGAATCTGTGAGACACAGAACAGCTGCCAGTCTTGCAGTCAGGGAACGTCCCCTAGCCAACCTCTTAATAACAGCAGAGTTGAAGGGAATGGGAAATGGCAGTGTCACAGCTCTCTTTGGCAAAAACAATCTGCCGCACCAGCTTTGGCCAATTAAGAGTTTCATCAGCTCCAAGAAATGGCAAGTAGAAATAAATCATCGAAGGGTCATTCTTGGGTTTTTCAATTTGAAATTCCTAAGTGCACTGGATTTTGCCCATTTTTTTAAATTGGGAAAATAGAAAACATTGCTTTGGAGAGAACTCATTTTAGTTCACAAAAGAAGAACCTTCTGCTGTGACCTTTCCCTTGACTGTGAAAACAAAGGAGGCAGCAAACAGGAGCATCTGGAGTGTATGTGGGGATCTGAAATTGGCCATGGTGGTGTTTCGGAAGGAACTACTGAAAGCCAGTTTTCCTAAAATATAATCAAGCCAGTAATATTTGGGTACAAGAGAAGAAACCACTGAGGGTGGCTCCACAGAGAGAGGCCTATTGTGAGGGAGACACAGGCCACAGAGGAAGGCTGAGGCCACAGTGCAGGGAGGGCTAGCATGAGGACTATCCTAACAGCTGGTTGGTGGGTCTCTGGAGAGAGCTCTCTGCTTTTCTCTGAAAAAAGTCGGACTCTTTGTTCTTCTCTTGGCCACTAATGTCCACTGCTCACTCCAAGTTTCTGCTCAAAAATTTTGCTAATATAGGAGCCACATCAGTTCTCCTTAGCCTGTCTAGACTGTTTTTCATACTGTGGTACTTATATTTTAGCCAAAAGCTTCCATCTGTTTGCTTTCCTGTTCTGAATTAAATTGTATAGTCCATGCAGTATATATATGTTTTTTTTTTTTTTTGAGACAGGGTCTCGCTTCATAGTTCAGGCTGGCCCTGAGCTCACTATGTAGCCCAGGCAAGCCTTGAACTCAGAAATCCTCCTGCCTCTGCCTCCCGAGTGAGTGCTGGGATTATAGGTGTGAGCCACCACGCCCAGCATTGTGGTATGTGGTATTGATGGTTGGTGGGTGTGAGTCACCACGCCCAGCATAGTATGTGGTTACTGGGACCAAACTCAGAGGCTTGCACTTGCAAAGCAGGCGCTGGAACCACTGAGCTAAATCTCCAGGCCACATGCTACATTTTTTAACCTACCACACAAGCCACAGTCCTTTCCTACTAAGGTGACCAACTTGTCCCAATGGGCCCAGGACTTCTCTGATTTTAGCACTGGAAATCTGGCCCCCTGGGAGGCTCCTCTGTCCCAGGCACGCTGTCTATGGCTGGATAGCCCTTGTAGAAGATGCTCATGTCAAACCACTTGTTCAAGAGGAGGCAAACTGGGTCACCTGGTGTGGTATAAGGCCACTGCCCTTAAGCAGGCTTGGGGAGTGTCTCTGAAGAGAGGGGATGACTTGGGCTAGCAATGATCAACCTCTGGTTAAAAGTAGACTTAGATATATTACTCATTAGAACGGAAGGAAGTGAGGTATGATAAATATTTGTGCAGCAGTTTGATACAACAGAAAGAGCAGTGGACTCGGTCACCATGCCTGGTTTCTACTGCTCCACAGTAATAAATCCCAGAGCCAAAAAGCTCCTCTTTTGGAGCCTTGGTTTCTCCATCTGCAGAATGAATGGGATAGGACTAGTTTGCTTTCTTTTTATGTTTTCTTTGGGATTGGGGAAGCAGTGCTGGCAATTGAACCCAGGGCCTTACATTTACCAGACAAGTACTTTACCATTGAGCTACACCCCCAGCCCTCTTTTTTCTTTCTTGTCCTAGAACTTTTGGTTTAGAGTGCAGGGTTGCTCATCCTCCTCAAGATGTGGTCTGCTACTATCATTATTAAATTCTTTCCTTTTCTCCCCTTCCTCCTTGCCTTCCTTCCATCTCCTATCTGAGTGTCCTCCTTACAATGCTCCCCCCTCTGCAGAGTCACCCTTGCTGGTTTCTTCCCTTGTACCACAATAATGCTGACTAACATGATTATATTTCTGGAAAACTGGATTTCAGTAGCTTCTTCCTAAAAAGCACCATGGCCAACTTCAAATCTACACAGGTTTCCAGCACTAATTCCTTTCTCCCCCATGGGTGACCTTATCAATATGTTTATCCTTGAATAGGTATATAGTTTTATAAAATTTATAAAAATTTATAAAAACTTATAAAATTTATAAAATATAGTTTTACAAAAACATTTTGTGTGCTGTCTTACTTTTTCACTGTTAGGAAAAAATACCTGACACTCACAAGTTTATTTTAGCTCACAATTTGTAGAGGCTTCAGTCCATAGTCAGCTGTCTCCAAGCCAGGGCATAGCAGAGGAGCAAGGCAGAAAAGAAACAGTCTGTGGCAGGGCAGGCAGGATGCACTCTTTTTTCCTTTTTTATTCTATCCAGGGTACAAGTCTACTGGTTGGTGCCACACACATCCTTATCAGGTGGTTCTTCCTTATCAGTACATCTGCCATCCACACCTACAACTAGACCCATCAGTGGACTGATCCAGTATCACACTCATGATCCAGTCTCTCCTAAAAGCCTCACCTCTGAGTCTCTATGAGGACATCTAGATATAAACCATAACATGTACGATTCAAATGTGTATACATCATATAACCATCATTTGGCTCCTAAAAGTTTTTGCTCAGTATCATTTAAACAAATATCTCAGTGGTGCCAGTTAATGCTCTTTAAGGCTCCTTACATGATGGTATTTCATGCAAATTAGTCTGCATGAAGAGACTCACATAGATTCATAGATAGAACACACTCCAGGAGTAATAAAGTGTTGGATGGCAAGAGCAGCTGGGAGTGTCCTGGCCTCTGACTCCGACCTGGGGAGCCTTCCACAGCCTGCCAGATGTTCAGTCCTGTGTGCGTGGCTCTTCCTGGGGGACTTCTCCTGCATGAAGCTGGGAGCCATTCTCCAAGGAGAGCAGGAAGAAGAGGGCTCCGGACCTCCTCATATTTCTTCAGGCATTGACAAGTCTGGCAGCTGGCTGAGGCCTCAGCCAGACATGACCTCAAAGCCTCAAGTTGTGCGCATGCGCAAGGCTGGGTGGCCAGGATGTGCCGCTCAGTGCAGGAGAAGCAGACTGGCCTGCATCTGCCTAGGGCGCTGCTGCGGTTGTCCTCTGAGTGGTGTCCGCAGGCCCAGCAGCTCTCTTGGTGGCACTACATCTCAGGAGTCATGTGGAGCCCGGGAACAGGAACGTGGGTGGGGAGCAGCTGTGGGGCTGAGCCCGTCTGTCACCGGCTGCCAGTGTCTGGGAGAATGGATTCCATTTCAGGCAGCAGCGTCTCATGCTGGGTGGCCTCTGCCTCCCCTCCCAAGTCAGAGCTGCAGACCCAGAAGGCTGGGGAGAGCGGAGCTATTTTTGGAGGAAACAGGGCCTGTCTGTGTCCCTGCCTCAGAGTATCCATTCAGACCTCTGCAAGCTCCAGCAAGATCTTGTGGCCTGACTGGCGAGTCTATGACTTCAGGGCTAGTGGTCGGGGTGCTGATGTTCCCTGAATGACATACTTCCTCACTGAACTACAGAGGCACATCTTGACTCTATTCCAGGCTCCAACCAGCTCTGTTCCTTTGAAGATGGGAAACAAGCAAAAGCATGAATAATACATAAAATCCCAAAATACCAAGTGAAGGCCTCCTGACTGCCACTAGTCCTCCCCTCCATGTTGTGGTTGACTGGATGTTCAGATGTAGTCTCTCTCTTGTGTTCTTTTCTTGAAAATATATTTATTAGTGCCTATTAATTTTCCAAAATATTGCATTTCAGCATGATATTTTTATACATAAAATATTTTTCTCATATCTACCACTATTTAACCCTTCCTCACTCCATCTCCCCTTCCCCTTTATTCCTTTCTTCTTTTCTAATAATTTGTCTCTCTTCTACTTTCATGTTATTTTTGTTTGGTTTTTGGTACTACATATTAGGGAAAATACGTGATACTCATCTTTCTGAGTTACACTTATTTTTGCTCAGCATGATGATCTCCAGTCCCACCCATTTTCCAGTAAATGATATAATGTAGTTTTCTTTTAGACTGAATAGTATTCCACTGGGTACACACACACACACACACACCACATTTTTAATCCATTCATGTGTTGACAAGTAATTCCATATTTTAGTTATTGTCACAGTAAGCTTGGGTATGCAGACATCCCTATACTATGCTAATTCCTTTGGATATATACTAAGGAGGGGTATAGCTGGTTCTTCTGGTAGTTCTATTTTTTGATGTTTTTGTGGAATCTCCATACTGATTTTCATAGTGGCTGTGATTTACATTTCCACCAACAGTGTAGAAATGTTCCTCCACCCCCACACCCTACCCTCAACAGTACTTATTGGTTTTTGTATTCTTTTTTTTTGAGACAGGGTCTCACTTTGTAGTTCAGGCTGGCTCTGAGCTCACTATGTAGCCCAGGCAAGCCTCAAACTCAGCAATCCTCCTGTCTCTGCCTCCCAAGTGCTGGGATTACAGGTGTGAGCCACCACGCCCGGCTGTTTTTTATATTCTTAACCATAGGCATTCAACATTGGTGGAGGGAATCTTAATGTAGTTTTGGTTTACGTTTCACTAATGGCTAAAGATTTTGAGCTCTATTTGGTGGTGGTGGTAAGTTTTCTGAGTTCTTAATATATTGTAGCTATTAATCCTGTCAGAATGGTATCTGGGAAAGACTTTCTCTCCTCTGTAGGCTATCTCTTCATTCTGTTCCCCTTGCTGTGCAAAAACTTTTTGATCTGATGTAGTCTTGTTTGTTAATACTTGGTAGTATTTCTGGTGCTCTTGGAGTCCTATTTGAGAATTCTTTGCCTGGGTCTATGGTCTCAGTATTTCCCCTGTGTTTTCTTCTAGAACTTTTAAAGTTTTAGGTCTTATGCTTAGGTTTTTGGCCTATTTCAAATTACTTTTTTGTACAGTAATAGGTAAGGATCCAAATTCA